>BMAV01019096.1:516-41086 GCA_019973955.1 Trichonephila inaurata madagascariensis
GATAGAAGCTTTGATGATAAGGCGCGGCAAGTTTAGAGATAACTTAGAGTGGAATCATTCGGATCAAGAGTTAGATGTCCTATAGCTCTAGAAGAAAGATACGTTCATTATAAAGAAGTTGGAAGCTTCGCATATAAAGTTACATTATAGATATTACTCAATCACTGAAGGAAGGAGATCGGCAAAAGGTAATATTTTGTATAGGAAGTTAGATGAATCGGTTTATTTATTATAATTAAGATAAATGATCTAGTTGCGTGATCTGACTTGAATACAAGGTTTAATTGGGTGTTAACTCTCACTTTAAGAAAGTTGTCAATTAGAATTAAGTAATATAAGTTATTCTTTATAAAAGTTGTATTAAGAACCCAATATGTCTCATCATTTTGATAATCCCACACCTCTAGCTTACGCGGATCCGGATAGACATAGTCATCACAGGATGGCTATGTTGCAACTTTCTCAAATGGATATTAAACATATCAGTGAAATGTTTTAAATATCAATAAAATAACAGAAAAAAATGGCGTTTTTTACGACAAAATGCAGACACATTTTTTTAATTGCCTCAAATTCAAATGAAGGGCCACTAAAAGGCCTTCAGCGGGCTATTCATGGTCCGCATTTCATGGATTTAGTATCCCTAATTTACATGGAAGATCGTGGAATTTTTGTGTGATGTATTGGTGTTGATTGCATGCCAACGTTTTTTAGAAGATTAAGTTTGTATTCAGTTGTACCCTCTCTTTTTGTGACCTTTTTTTTTTATCCCGGTCTAATTAAATGGCTGCCTTAACCTATGGAATAGCAATGGCTAAATATATGGAATATGACATACATAAAACTTACAAATTGAGTAGGAATTTCATTAGTCTTTTTACTTTTACGTTTTACCTTTGTTTGGAAGTATATAGATGCTTTTAATTTTTGTGCTATCCGTTATTATGTTGCTTTTTCCCCCTCGTTTCACCAACGCAGATTTTAAATTTTTAATTACCATTACTCCGTTTAGGAACAATGGTTTTCCGCTGTTCGTACAAAACAATCAATCAATATAAGAAGGAAGTAGGTGGCTTTGATAGCTGAGTGGTCATGATCGCTAACTCGTGACTGGCGTAATTTCTGTTAAGTCGTGGGCTCGAATCCTTGTATCACTAAAGACGGCGTGTAGAGAGGCTATTGAATGTTGAATCTGACGAGGTTCAAAATACTCACGTTGATGTGGAGTAGAGAATCGGGAAGTAGGGTGCCACGCACACATCCCAGGTTCATACCCTCGTCACTTGTACGAGGTTCAAAATTAGGAAGTCTGTGTGTGTCGTCAATAGACCGCGTACAGCAGCTATGTCAAACCCTCGGGCATGCGGCCCGAACAATATATCGGCACAGTAGTATATACGAGGGTTGGGGCATAAGTCACGGCAACTATTTTTTTTCTTGTAGATATGTGAACGGATCACAAACCTATATGTGTCGTGTGGAAGTTCTACAGGCATAGTGTGTATGCAGAACATCAGATGGCTCTGTGATAGCTGGTAGTAGCTCAGCGAGGGCTGTGGAATCAGTCAGTTGGTGAGTGTTGTGCTTGATGTAAGTAACCCGTGTTGAGCAGCGCTTACATCAAAATAGCCGTTTTCCGAGAGAGAAATGCGATGGAATGTCACAGTGAATTAGTGGAAGCCCTTGGGAATAATGCCTTACCATACCGTACAGTAGCACGGTGGATAGGAAAGTTTCAGCAAGGACGTGTGTCAACCAGTGATGAGCAAGGTTCGGGACGACCGGTCAGTGTGCGAACCGACTTGGCACGTGCCGTCATCGAGCAGCTCATGTATTACATTAAGGGTCTGTAGGCCCAGGTTTGTCATGTCAACTTTATCTGTACTGTGATTTTATCTGTCATGTAACTTTCTCATTCTTTTGCACCGTGAAGGCCATATTGCCTTGTATATATACTACCGTAATAGATTAGTGTGTTACGTTATTTCAGTGCTATTCATTGTCCACACGTGTCGCACTTTCGTCGTATATGTCACATTTTTCAACCGGACTGGTATCTTCAAGAAAAAAAAATAGTTGCCATGACTTTTGCCCTAACCCACCCTCGTAATAAAATAAATAAACAATTCCCCCGAAATTGGTAGCAGAGAAGAGATGGCAAGTGTCAGGACGTAAACATTAAATTTTTCTTTCATGTTCTTTTACATGTTTATTATAATGTATTATTCGGAAAAAACCTAAGTTTCTGTGAATATTGATTTTTTTGTGCGGCTCACCTTGAGTTAAACCTTGCTTGTTTGGTCCAAGTTAGCCTTTGAGTTTGACACTCCTGGCGTACAATTTCAGAGTGAGATGTTAATAAAAAAATCAAATAAGGGTGACGTTAATAAATAAATAACTTGTCAACGGGGGTATTTTGTGAAAAGAAGGCTCACTTCCCCTCTTTCTTCGCGGATTGTGTTACTTTTTTTCAGTTAAATATTTTAATTGTTCTCAATCAATAGTATACTTATCTATTAGGTAATGAAGTATACACGGAGGAAACAATCTCCCAAAATATTTATGAAAAATAATTAAAATCATAACTTCCCTTTCTCTAAAAAAATGCGTACACTACTGCCCTAGATATATGCAAATAATTTGAGAGACACGTTCGCAATGTTCGGGGGAAAACCCTGTTCTACTAAGTCTTGTCTAAAAGATAATCTGCTAAATATTGACGTGATAGTTCTACGAAAGGAAATGGTATAAAAAAATCTCTCTCTTTTTTTTTTTTTTAAATGGAAACATTAAGCAGATTACTAGTAATCTTTTTAATATCAAAAACATTTACTTTAGCTTACTATAAACTACTTATCAAGGACTGACAGAAGCGCATACTTTACGAATCGATCAGATTTAAAAATCGCGCAACTCCGAATTCGCGTTAAGTCGAGGTATTACTGTATTTCAATATAAATTATGCCAGTCACAATGGGCTACATAATATATGATTATTGCAATCCTACACATGATTACAGCCATCAGCTCATAAATTCTTGTAACGTCATAGTCACATGATAAATACAATCTCGTGTTTCCAACCAATCAGTTCATGCGCTTTATTGTTGCCGCAAATACAAAATCTCAAACCGAAATTATTAGAAGGTTTAATAAAATCTAACAAAGTAGTCTGCCGACTCGGAAATATGTTTTTTCTCCTGCAAAATTTCTTCGTAGCATGCTAATAATTATTTTTATTCCTTGTTTTGTTGACGCTCTTAACTGGATCATGCATTTTCTAAAATTTGTAACCCTTTTTCGATTAAACTGAGGCCTTCCATCAAATTCCCAACCGTCATTCGATCTTCTGATTGAATTGGGCTTAACAAGTTTTTCAATGTCTTGCTCGTGCAATTCTGTGAACTCATCGACTGTCAGTTCTTGATTGTGGGAGAGAGAATCCAGCAGTTCTCTCTTGAAAGTCATCTCTATCCACTTCAAACTTTTTTTTACCTTGAAAAATTAACATCTTTAATCAAATTATTAATTTTATCAGGCTGTGGCGCTGATTCCGCTTGAGTTTCAGTGATTTAAAAAAAAAAAGACAAATCGACAATATTTGAAAATCGCGTAAGTCGAGGTATTACCGTATTGAAGGTTCACCCCTGTGACTCCGGTAGCCTAATGGTTATGGTTACGAACTCGTGGATGGCGCATCATGAGTTCGAGCCCTAGTGCCACTAAAGACTCTCAGAGTAGGGGTTTTGATGCATTTTAAATCTGTCAAAACCTAAGACTTCCCGTTGTCATGGTGGAATAGTTTGAAGAGGGAGTGCCGGCTCACAGGTGTTGTCGTCGTCACTTGGCTGGAGGTTCAAACCTACGATGTCCTTTGCCAATAGCCCTCGTGTTGATTTATAGTGTGATGTAAATAAACACTCAATCTGAAGACTGACGCCAAATGCTACCTATTTTTTTTTCTGCCCTAGGGACACTGTGGCGGTATCTAAATAAACCAGTATTTAGACATCCGTTTTGGCGTGATCGATGAAGTACTGGCGTTCGGAACGGAAGGTGCCCGGTTCGAATCTTCCTACATTGGTGACCCGTGATTGAAGTAAGAAAACGCAACTTTCTGAACTGTCGTGGCGCCATCTACCGCAAGAAAAATTAATAATTGAATAAAAGGAGAAGAAAAATAAATAATATTAATTAAATAAACACACTCTCAGTAACAAACAAAAAACTCGTTCGCCTTGCCACCTCACTGGTGGGAGAGTAGTGTAGCGATATCTAAATAAACCAGTACTTAGACATCACGCGAAGACGATCGTTTTGGCGTGATCGATAAAGTACTGGCGTTCGGAACGGAAGGTGCCCGGTTCGAATCTTCATACAATAATAAACCGATGGTAGGTAAGTGAATATATTAACGTCGCACTATTCAGCTACTCGAGGGCTTTTGACGACGGACCTCGTAATTTTGAACCAAGCTCAAGTGACGAGGACGTTTGAGCTCTCGACAGATTTAACGTGCATCGCTCCCTTACACGGTGGGTCTTCAGTGGCACTAGGTTCGAACTCATGACACGCCGGCCACGAGTCCGTTACCTTGACTACTAGGCTACCACGGCCACAAAACTGATGGTAGGATTGGAATACGTTTTGATGTGCTTCTGCCTTTCAAAAGATTTTTGTAATTTTTATTATTATTTTCTGTTTCTAATCAATTATACTGCTTACAAATTATTAGTTTTTTTTAACTAGTGGCTGTAAAAATAGCCGAATTCATAAATGTTTCCTATTTTCCAGAATGTGCAGCAACTTTTGCTACCGAAACGGCGATGAACAGCTGCCATGGACGACGTAGATGTTCGTTATCTGCTGATTCTATTGCTTTTGGCGTTCCTCCCTGTTCTGCCAAAGCAAAGATGTTTTTAAAAGTGGTCTACACATGTGGTAAGTTTCTGTTAAGATTTCAATCTACTGTTCCAATATTCTCTTTTGTTATGTCTGTTTCTTAATAAAGCTTTGGATCTTCCTTTAGATAAAATTATTATTATCTTTCAGTTCCTAAAGATTCCTTACAAGATCTGGAGTTTGAAGAAGATAATGATTTAGACTATCCGAGTATTTTCAAGGAGCCCAACGCATCTGAAATACTTCATAATTTGAAATCGGCAGATAATCTTAACATTAAAGTCACCACACCATCCTACCATCATAACGGTAGGTAGATACTAAAAACTATTTATAGCTTTGCTTCATTAGGGCTGTCTTCGGTCAATGTTAAAGAATAGGACCCGAATTTGGTACATTTTTTCAGATATAAAAGAAATTCTAAATACAAATGTACCGTTAGAATCCTGAAGCAATGAATTATGTAATCCTTTGCAACCACTAACGGTACATTTGTATTTAGACATGCAATACAGAAATGAAAAAATTAATATGATGTTCTGACTTCACAATCCTTAAGAGAGTAGCATTTTTTATCATACATCTCATTTTTAACCGAGTTGATCCATTTTTTTTGGTTTGAAATGTGTTTCGTTTTTTTTTTTTTTTTCCTATACCGTAATGTTAAATGAGCTATCTCTGCACGTATTCAAAAGAGAAATAGAGTATTCATTGAATATTTTGAAATTTTTAAAAACACTATATATTGTTAACAAATGTATAAGTTACAATGTTCCAAATTTCCATGAAACTTGAGGTATTTTTCTGTTTGAAAATATGCTTCGCGTTTAGTTCATGCTCTCGTACTTTTGCCGAAAACAAGATTTAATAACATCCGTGTTGGTTGCATTCTTTTTCTTTTCTTAAATTGATTTATATTCAGAAAATATAATCCATTACCGTTTTTATATAATCCAGAAAATATTAAATTTTTTATGAAATTATTGACGAATATTAAGAGGAATATGTTTTTATTTGAAAAGTTTATAAAATTTGATTTTAACTTCTAATGATACCTTCTCATCTCCTCCTCCTCCTCCTCTTCTTCAAATGCTCGACAGCCCTGGGTGGGTCCTGGCCTCCAGAAGGCTTTTCCAGGGCATCCCTACTTTTGGCAACTGTTTTTCAATTTTTGACCTTTAAAATTTTTAGGTCTCTTTCTCAACACAGTCAATCCATCTAAACGCTCCTCCTCTTTAATATTCATTTAATTTGAGACAAATTTTGTGGCCACAGTGGCTTAGTGGTTATGGCCGCACACTCGTGGCCGGCGTGTTACGAGTTCGAACCTAGTGCTGCTGTAGATATACCGTGCAGAGGGACTGTTGAGGTTCTAACTAAGTCCTCCTTTTGGCGTGTTGTGACATTCGGAGAAGAGGATGTCGGCTAAGATGTTGTCCTTGCCACTTGATTATGGTTCACGATATCCGTCGCCCAGTAGCTCTCATGTAGCTTTATATTGCTCCATCAGTAAACACTCACTCACTTGAAACATTGTATGTACTTGCGTATTATCGCAACAATTTCCATTTGTATTAATAACGATTTCCTGTGTGTCGTACGCAATTGGCAACCAGGTGCTTCGTTTCATATAATTTCGCTAATAGGTTGCGATAACAAGTACCAAATTTTAAATAAGTCTAGCAAATTATTTATTCCGTTACATATTTTTTAAAAGAATGAATGTACTTGATTTATAATTTTTCATCGAACAATCAGCTAAAATAGCGAAAATAAATATTTATTTGGTAAGAGTGGCATTCATTTGGGAACTATTATTATTATTATTTGCTTTATCATTTTCCTTAAAGTAATTTTTTAATTTCTATAATTGAATTTAAAAAGTTAAAATCCTTATATATTGCATTTTAAACATTGATTTTTGATTTAAAAAAAAAGAATTTTTTTCTCCATGATTTATTGTATTATTGTTCCTAAAATCAATAATTTTGTGTGTTTTTTCTAGGTTTGTTTTTCTTGTAAATTGTTTTTTTTTGTAAAACTTCAATATCTCGCTTATTTTTTAATTGAATGTATTCCATATTAAGAAAATCATTGAGACTGTCTTATTTAAGTTTGTGCATCACTCAACACGAAGCTGTAACAATTATCTAGGCTATTTATTACCCATAGCTTATTTTCAAGTTTGTCACAGAAATTCACTCTCTAAAAATTCAGAATATTATAATAAGAAATACAAATAATGTTTTTAAAGAATGTTATTCACAGTCTTTCATTTTAGCTGAATTCTTCATATAAATTGTATAATTGTTGAAAATTGAAACTAATTTATAGAAAATATTAATTTGTGAAACTATAGTCAAAGTCAAAATCTTAAAGTTTCCTAATGTAAAATTTAGCTTTTATTATTGAAGTTCAAATAATGCATTTTCATTTCTTTTTTTCCCTCCAGATCCTGTAGAAATAACTGTTGCTACTACAACCAAAAAAGTAGATGTACAAAGTGACGAAACCAGTGACGATTCAACTGATGTGAATTGCACTGTTGTTGATGACAATCAGAAAGTTATAGGATTTATCTCTGAATGGATAGCAGCTTATAAATTTATTACAGGTATTTTCCCTTCCCATTCTGTTCTCAATAATGTTTAAGTATATACATGTGTGTGTTTATATTGAATCAGATTCAACAGTTTCATTGCATAAACTTCTCCAAAATATTTCCATTGTATTCATTACCAAACATTTCCCCCAATAATTCTGTCACTTTAGTCTGGAAACGCTTTTGAGATGGCACTTAGCTGGTCCATTGTATTCTACATGTTTTCTTTTAACTGACATCTAGTTTTCGCTCTTTCTGCTAATATTCTAGTCCCCAAGGAATAACTAAACTTTTCACAAAGTTTAAAACAATATCTTTATTCAGACTTTCTGTCTCTTTGTCAAAAATGAACATTCATGTGCACTCACATTTTTTTACTCATCGGCAGTCTGTCAGCAACAGACAGCTTCTGCAGGCTTGAAGAAATTGAAATAATTACATTAAAATATATTGTCTACAATGTTTCTCAAACCATGCTCCTCTGACTTTATTCATTTACGAATAATTTTTTGTAGGCACAAAAAATCGTGGTCTTTTCTTGTGCATATGTATATTGTCTTCAGCTTTTTTTAATGAGGATAACATACCCAAATAATATTTATTCCAAAATAACATTTAAATCCGATTAATATTCAATTGATTCAATATCGGTACAAGGAAGCTATTCAAGTTAATAAATTCTTTAATAAATAAGCAATTGCTTGTTTTGAATATATTTTTATTGCTTCAAATTATGAGCTGTAATGTGTAATTGACTTTATCAAATATTAAACTTAGAAGTATAATATTACAACTTAATATTTATTATATATAATATGGTATGATATGATAGATACTATAAAGATTTATTTTATTCAAATTTAAGGCTGAGTCGTGCTTCCACACCACAGGTTCGGGGTTCTATCCTCGGGCTGGGCAAGGTCTACTCAGCCTTTCACCCCTTAAGTGGTTCGATAAATGAGAACCGAGCTTGTGGACTAAGCACTGGGGTTTCACTTCAGGCTGACCACCTGATCAGGACACCTGCTTAATGCACCTCAGCACCCAATGGTTGCATATACTCAGATGGGTACAGTGGGCCTTGGCCCTCATGGGTTGTTGCACCACTGAATTTTGTTTTAGTAAATTCAAATTTATTGAAATTCATAAACACATCGATCATTTTTGAAGAACTTAGTCATAATTATGCTAGTAATAAACAATTGGAACTTTATATATGTCAAAAATTTACTTTTAAAAATTTTGTTCTAATTTTTTATTAACACTGTTATTTTACTTTGTAGAGAACAAAGAAAAATTTATATTGTATGTGACTCTAAGCCTAGGAGCTGGTATCCTACTCTTTTTACTTGTACTAACTGTACGTCTGTACACACAACAACAAAGAACTTTGAAGAAAGCTAAATTAAATGTATCAGAACCTCTACCCACTTTTGAAGATTGCTCTGATTTGGAGCCATTTGATCCTCGACAAGACAACAGTGTGGAAGTTGTTCGGTACACTAACATGTCCACCATAAGACGACAAGATAGCACTAGCCAGCCACGAGCGCCGTTATCTCATTCTATGAATAACTATTATTATAGTTAATGGTTACACAGTATCTTAGTGAAACACATTTATATTATTGCTGGTCAATTTCTTATAGTCTAAATCATTTGCAGTATCATTTTTATTTTATATACTTAAAAATATATGATACAGAAATTTTGAGAAATATTTATGTATTTTAATATGAATAATTTTAAAAGCAATAATATATATATATTTAAAAAATATTTTTAAATCTTTTTATTTGCATTTAAGTTTTTTTGTTACATAATTTCTATTTTTGTGCATTTATTCCATTGTTGAAAAATTTATCAAAACTTTTTTTTTCCCATTGCATTTTGGTTAAATATCTTTTTATTCATTTGGTTTTATAACAATACTGTTTAGAGAAAAATTAATATAAAACAGAAAGAGTAGGTTTTTGTATCATTTAGTGTGTATAAAATGAGAACATGTTTTTTGTTGTAGTTGTAGTATTTTTGTGCCCAATGTTTTAGTTGTTAGTTTTATTGTTTATTTCTTGAGAATTCACTGACATTTTTCATCAAATGACTGTACTTATGAGTCAGTTTTTCCATCGTGCATTTATTGATTCTAGAGCTGCTAAGAAATGTTGTCAAAAGTTAAGACCAATGACATTTTTAAAGCAAGCTGAAATATTCATTTTATTTTATACTTACAGTAAAATCTAATTTTAAATATTAAATAGTTAGTATTATTATTTTTTTTTTCATATTGAATCAAGTAAAATTGTTATTTATCATTCTTGAGATTATTTAATATTTATTTTTTTATTTCCATAAATTCAATTTTTAAATAAAATTTATTTAAGACTTTTTTTATATAAAATAATTTGATAAAAATTGTTATTAGTTGCAATCCCATGCAAAATGATCAAAATTACATTTTAGTTAAATTCTGAATTTTTATACTTATGTTGATTTTTAAAGAATTCATGAAAGTCAAAAAGAATTGAAAAATATTTAAATATCTTTGTTGCTTTAGCTGATTGATGGTTTTGCTATTATAAAATGTCTATATTCGTATCATTAATAATGCTAAAATTACTTTACACCTAAAACAACACATTAGAATGTTTATTTATAAAGTTCAAATAAAAGTTTATGTAATAAATTAAGAGAAGAAAATGTTAACTAATATTATTTCTGAAACTTATTTATAACTTTTTATAATTTTGAATACATTTATCTTAAAGCTGACAATGGTTTTTAATTGTTATTAAAATTACTGTGTTATGTTGTATTCTAGAATTTTTACAAATTATAAAATGAATTTATAAATGTTAAGTTTAAAGTTAAAAAAATAATAACAATCTTGTCGTTTTTTACATTTTATGACTGTTTAGTTTCTTAGTACTGTCATTTCTAATTTTACGATTCTCTTTTAACATTCATCTTCAAAATGTATTTAACATGCAGTCATATTGCTTTTAAATTTGTCATTGGTATTTAATTTATCATTTGAATCAGCTGCTATTTTAACATATGATATCTAGAGAGAATTTTTATTTTATTTTTTAATATTTAAAGTGTTTTGTTTCATTCTATTTAGATATATTATATGCTGTGTACTTATAGATCTACTTATTAATTTTTTTTTATGTTGTATATGTTTTTATTCTGTCTTTGTATGAGGCAGGACCTCTTAAGACAGTTGATTCTAATATAACAAAAAATATTTACCATTTTTATTTAATAAGTTATGTAGTGAAAAAAAAATGTAATTGTACTTATTTTATTTTATTTGAAATTTAGTGTGAAATGCTTTTTATTATTGTAGAAGCTCTATTTTTAAAGATTAGGATTGTGTTCTTAAGTGCTGCTTTGAATCCTTATCAAATTTAAAAATATTATCAAAATTTAAAAATAACATAATAATAAATTTAAAAATGTGATTTATTATTGTACTTCTTTTTAAATATTTATGAAAATAATTTAAAATTTTTACTTGTTAAGATTTGTATGTTTAAAGTTTGGAAAAAATTGTTTTAGCAAGTTTTTGATACAGCACATTTCTTCACATTTTTATGTTTTGTTTGCGCATGTTCAAATGAATAATTGTGAACTGTTGATAATATTTTGCATTTGAAAAAAAAAAATGTTTAATGAAGTACTTTATAAATGGATACAGGGTTTTTATTTACTTAAGTTCTTTTAATATATTTGAGGTCTATTAATAAAGTTGTTTTGTTATTAAAAACGATATTATATTTTTCTGTGCCATTCAGTAAAGATGAATTTTTATTGTGTTACAAGTTAAGTATGTAATGCTTTAAAAGTGTTACAACTTTCCTTACTCTTTAATACCTGTCATTGTATGTAAACTGCATTGGTATGATATTTGTATTAATTTATAAAACAAGAAGGAAAACTAAATTTTAATGTCAGTAGTAGGCTTGTTATATATACATTTCTAATATTTTTCAGATAATTGAAATTTTTTCTTTCTCATTATTCTTCTGCCTGTATATTTTTATAAAACTTTTGTTTTCCTTTATTTAAGAAAGCCTAGGTTTAAATATGACATATTTTTTATATATAAATGTATAAAATATACTGCACAGATTGATTACAGCATGTGTAAATTCAAACAGAATTTCAGTGATTTATTTACTTACTAATGTAAGCCCTGTCTTTTTATTTAAATGACAATATTTTAAAAATGTATGTTTGCATTTAAACATTTCCTAAGGAAATGTATAATTTTTTTATGAAATTGAATGTTTTTTTTTAGTAAAGATATGCATAAATGTGAGAAATACCTACTTAATTTTTAATAGTATATCTGAAATTAATGACTGCATTTATATCATCTTTAATATTATTCATTATAAAATAAAAAATAAACTTCCAAATAAAAAAAATAATCAAAAATGAAATATACTGCTTAAAAGATAAGCTGAATAATAAAGTCATTAAATTGATTTAATATTAAAAATTTTAATGTTTCTAACAATACATGTAGTGACATTAAAATGAATGATATATATATATATATATAATATTTTAATTTGAAGTGAGACATTTTTTACAGTAGAGCCCTGAATGTTTTTCTGCAAAAAATTATGGAGCTTACGTAACTTAGAATGTCAAGTTAAATAAATTTTTTAGTACAGCATAAATTATTACTTAAGGCATGTGTGTTTGAGTATTAGTAAAAAAGATGATATATTCTCATAAGTAAATTTAATGTTTTTTGGGAGATATTGATTTTTTTTTACCTGATTATGAATACTTCTGGTTAAAAACATGGAATTTTTAATTCCACTCGGTATTCCTATCACATTTTTGACAATTCTATTTTAAAAAAATTGAAAAAATTGTCCATGGAATAGAAAAAAATTTTAAGTTTTTTGAAAGTTACAAAAGAAAATTAAAGTGTTTTTTGTTGCTTTTCAAGATTTAATTTAATACAAATTGTATGAATTGAACTTGTGTAACTTATTTAAGAAAAAGAGTATTTAAATGTATATATATTTCCTTTTATTTTAAATTGGAGTGAACATTCTACTAATTATTCAATCATACCAGTGCAGTGCTTAAATATTTTATTTGATATGATGGTAATTATTGTATCAATTATAATATAAGCTTTTATCACTCAGATTTGGGTGTGTTGATAAAATTGAATTGTGCTCAATAACATATCCTTAAAGGAAACCTATATGAAATATTTTATAATTTAGAAATTTTATGTGTCAAATTTTTAGAAAGAATAACTTTGAATTGATAGAGTATTTTTGAATTTTTGTAATTGAATGTCATGTCCTGTGTAATTTTATGGAAAGAGCTCTCTATAAACATATCACTTAATCTATAGTTTTTCATTGAAGTTGACAAAGAACGAACTTCTATATTATGTGTGCTTAAATAAATTGTTTGGAAGGAAGCTAACAACTTTTATTTCTTATAAAACATAGAAGAAAAGAAAAATATATGTGTGATCACAAAATGTGCCTCATCTATAACATATCATGTAGAATTAATTAAAAAAAAGTGTAGAACTTATGCAAGCAGTTAAAAATGCAAAATGGTTGGAATATGTAATGTGCCTCGTCTATAACATATCAAATGTAGTATAAATGCAGTCTATTGTTACATTTTATAAATTTGGCTTCCTTTCTTACAATTTTATTATGCTTTTATCTTTTTTCTCATGTGAAAGAAACTTATAAACCAGAATATTTTGTGAAAAATCATGTATGCAGAATCATGATTATGTATATATCCATTTAAGTACATTTTGATACAAATGAGTTGCATTTGAATGAAAGAATAGCTCAGAAATTTCATATTTCTGTTAGGTAGCAATGTAAATGATAAAACTTTGAGAGAGAAAGATCCAAAGGGTAATTATAAATGTTTCTAAATAAAATTATTCTTTTTTTTTTTAAATTCAAAATACCAATTACTAGGAACTTTTTAACTAAAATAAGCTATGAAAAAGAAATCTAAAGAAATAGAGCTGTAATGTAATTGTATCAAATTATTAAAATATAAGTATGAGTAATAAATTTCTTCCCGAATCCATTATTGTTAACTCTTTTTAAAAAATTACAAAAAACTAAGGTATATGTAGATTTTGAAATATAAATCATTCAATAAATATCAAATATTAGCTTGAAACTAAACTAGATTAAAACAGATCTTTTATTTTATTTTATTATTATTGTATTTACAATATATGAGAGATGAAAATTTCTTGTAATCAAATCATAACAATGATTTTTAATATCATTGAAATATGATTTCACCAAAAAATTCTCATAAGCAGGGATGTCTTAAGGCTTGGGCCCAGGACCTCAACCTTGATGGAGGCCTTGTCTCATTCTTGACTCATCTTCAATAAGATCTGAATAATTTTAATGGACATGTTCTCCCCAAAACTGGAAAATTTCAAACTATTTGCCGATTGGCAACTGTAGCAAGACAGCATTATTAGGGGATGACCTTCATCTTGATCTAATCCTTTCATCATACAACATCCTTCTTCATTTAGTTGAAAGGTGGTAGTCAGTTTGTGAGATTGTGAGTCACACACATTTATTTGTTTCAAATTATCATTTGTATAAGTATTTGACAACATGTGCTACATACTATCTATTTTTAAGGATCACAGGGGGAACCTACTTTTGCTTAGGGGTCCAGGGTCTCAAAAAGTCTTAAGATGTCCCTGCTCATAAGCAAATTTTTTTGTCATGCTGACTGTACCTAAGTACTGATTTAAAAAGCAGTATCCTACTCTGTCCATATCCATAGTAATCATGAATAGAAATATTTTTATCTTACAATTACAAAATATAAAACGAGCATTGTTAGAAATAAGAATGTTTTAAAAAAACATACATATCCTAATTTTCATGAAATATGTAAATAATGTTGATATATTGTATTAAACTCGTTTTTGACACTATTCGTGATAAATTTATTCATTATAAATTTAATTATCATATGTAATTAAATATATAATATCGAATGTTTGTGCTATACAGCAGTGCTGAGGAGATAAAATGTATATTCATCAACAAATATAATTTTATCAGATAGTTTATCAAAATGTTTTTAAATTATATCTGCTATATTTAAAATAATATAGCAGATGTAATTATCTTAAAATTTCATTTTTTGCTGTGTACCTATTTCATTTATATATCTAAATTTTTTTTTCTTCTTTCATTTTTATTGTATCTAGATTGTGTTAGCTGTAATATATGTTGAAAGAATGTGACTTTCTTTTGTACATAGGAAAGAAAAACTTAATAAGTAAACTAAATATTCCTTTTAGATTTCTGATAATTTTTTAGGGTGTGTTTAATTAGTTAGATATTTTTGTAAAACTGTATTTAATCTTTTGTATTAGTTTTATCAAAATTAACTTCAAAAATATGTGAATGAAACAAGAATTTATGAGATTTTAAATTTTGAAAATGTCCTATTCTAGATTTTTATAGAAATTCAATATTATTACAACAGGAACTGAAAATATCTTCAAATGTTCCTGATTTTCAAAATATTAAATAATTTTTTCAAGGAACAACTTTTAAGCTTTTCAAATACAAAAAAAATACTGCAGGAATTAGAATAATCTTATATTTCCAAAGATTGTATTCTAAAAAAATTTAAGTAATTAAACATTTGTCTCAATATTTTTAACTAACATTAATTATCAAAACACATAAGTTGGCAATGGAATATTATGTTAATTTATGTATTTATGCAACTTGCATTTTAATTTCATAAACTTGTATTTTCTGGCTTATTTTCACAATTTGCACTTTTATGTATACATATGTGCACAATAATTACACAAATTTGCTGTGCAAATATAAATAACTTTTTAAGAATACTGCCACATCATTACTTTTCTATTATTGATTCAAATTTGTTTGTTTTATATGATCAAAAAGTTAGAATTTTTTTTTTATTAACTTTGGAATGTTCTTGATTACACAGAGTTTAGCGTACAATAATGCACATCTTAAATGTGATTTTGTACATGTACTACAGCACTATGAAGCAGCCAAATGCTACTTTTGTACATAAAGTCACGATAGCTTCTAGGTGCACAATTGTTACACTATGAGCAGAAAAAATATATTAGCAATAGATTTTAAGAACAAGTAGTACACTGCTGGAAGGATCCTTGCATAGTCAAAGTGCATATATAATATAATAGTATAGTTATATAAGAGAAATATACATATCATGAAACCCTGAAAAATGCCTTATGTTAAAAATATTCTTTCAACTTTGTGCTTTTTTATATCAAGAATATGTATTAAGCTGTTACTTGTTAAATAATGGTGATGTGTTCACATTATATAATTAGTGGTTTGTTGATGAAAAATTTTTAATATTTGAAATATAACTTTCACATCAATTTTACATATTTGCTCTCTGTAATATTTAAATTAATGATTCATATTTTTTGTAATTTTTCTTAAAAAGCTCCAAAAAATTGATATAAGATTTAGTATTTAAAATGACTTTTATAAAATACTACTGCGAAGAAAATATACATATCTTTTTCCAGTTTTATTTTGTCTTTAAACATAAAATGGTAAGTATGTCACTTTAAATAGATTTTTTTCGGCTGTATAAAGAAGTTGCTGTTTTGAAAGGTGCATATTTTCATGCAGTCTATCAATTAATATGGAATATAAAATCAAATCTATAACTTAAGATCAAAGACTTGGTGTCCTACCTCACTTGTTATGCCTATATCTCATATTATTGTACTGTTTTACTTGTTATTATTTTATTATTAGTTATACTTAATAATCAAGCACAAAGAAATGATTATTACTTTCCATGAAACTTTGATCACATTATATTTATGTTAAAATGTTTCATATGTATGCAAACACTTACCAAACAGGAATTTTATTTTTGAAAAAGAGATAGTAATAGAAATTATTTTTTTCCTTCTAACACGGGCTAGTTTTTATTAAGATTAATTCTTCTTATTTCTATTTTGGACTTGTAAGAGCTTAGCATCCCTTATTATTCTTTTTTTTTTCAAAAAAGTACTTTTTCTTTTTTTTTAAACAATAGTTTGAATCATTCTCTTTCATATTTGTTTTTCAATAACTTTTAATTTTGTCCGAACAAAAGTCATGAAAAACAAATATGAAAAAATAAACTAGTATATAAAAATTTGTTATTTGAAATAATGGATAAACATAATCTTTGACATTTCAGTAAATATTAAACTCTCTTAATAAATGTTCTTGTATTTATAAATAATATGAATATAATTTCACATTACAGTTGGAAGGTTAAAAAATTATTAAGATGCATTAATAAATGCCTGATTGTTACACATTTTTATTATATTGCTTCAAAATAAAACATTAGAAATTTCATTGAAGGTATTTAAATGACTTTTTATATATTTATCAAAAGATGTTGCGGTTATGGAATATCAAGACAATTTAGCTCATGTACATGGTATTAGTTTAAAAAACAATATGTTTTAAAAGTCATGCTTAAAAAAGTAAGTTTTAATATTCTAATTTAATACATTTAATAAGCTTTTAGCTTTTCTCAAAATATGACAAGTTATAATTAAAAATCTTTAAAAAGATATATCCAAACCAAATTTTTCACCCAAGTTTAAATCTCTAACTGAATTCTTATATAGGAAAAATGCTACACTTTTTGTGAAACTATTTTCTGTATTTAAGTAGTTACAAAAATTTAAATTAAATTTAATTTAATGAATTTTTTGGATACTTTTTTTTTTACCATTTGCTTTTGAAAGAAAATTTTTCTTTTAATGTTTGTTCTCATCCCCCCCCCCTTTTTATTATTACAATCATGAATCTTATTCTTATTTATATTAAGATGACTTCTTATAAATTTCTTTTTTCTAATGTAAAAAAGCGTAATTTTAATCTTTTTGAATTTACTGATTAGCTGATTTTTTTTATAGAAAAGCGATAAGAGCATGAATCGGATGGCCAGTTCTATACTATTATTGTCATAAATATAAATAATAAACTTCAAAGTTACATCATGAGTGAAAATTAATGTAAATATGATGTAATAAAAAAAACTTCCGTATTTTAAAATATATCTAATTACATAGAATAGTAAATTATAATATCTAAAATTAATTAAAATTTCCTATCATTCAAATAAATGTAGAATACTTACAAGCATAACATAGCTTGATAATTATTTATATAACAACTAAGATTCAAATTTATAGAAGAAAATTTTTAAGTATAGATACATTGTGTGGTATCCTAACCAATATCATTAATAATAATGTATATTCTAATATAAAATGTACATGTACCTTTTGAAATTCCTAATTTGTGATGTTAGCAATGATTCAAAATTTATAAGAGAATGATTCAAGTTTAATGAGAAGTATGTTTTTTAATAAATATTGGGTACTTTTCCGTTTCGCTAGCGAAATCTCGCTAATCACGCTTAATTGGCGACAGCACACAATATACATATAAAAATGTTAATAAATGTTAGTTCTCATTGGGTTTTCATCTATATTTGATGTACTATGGAAAAGACGTCTCTGATAAGAAAAGACCGCGACTTGGTTTGAAATTTGTGGTGGTAAAAGAGGTTACTGTTGGGAATATTCCGTTTGGCGTCGGTTATATCATTTTTTGGCGACTTTATCGCCTGCGCCGACGAAACGGAAAAGTACCTTCTTTTTTCCCCTTTTAAGTTAAATAGTGTTGTAGCATTACTTTAAATGCAGTTATTTCCCCAAAAGTATAGTGATACTAATACTTAATCAGGTGATGCTAAACATATCATATTCTAGATTTTAGCCGAACTTTTAAATGCTGTCCCATGCAGATTATACTTTTTAGAGTAATGAGAACTGTATAAGTACAAAAATATTTTTGGAAACGTTATATATTATATATTGTTAGTACCTCTCCTATACTAACCTATATGCCTCTTAATCATAGTTCAAAACAGATGTTATAATAATTACAAATATATATATAACAAATCAAATATATAAGAAAACTGCCGTAATATAATCATATATATTAGACATTACAGTAAAATAGAGAGAGATATATATAAAGATATATTCTGCGCTTCTCCACTTGCAGACAATGAAATACTACAATTTATATTGGAATTTATTGTTTGTTTAAAAAAATATTGTAATTATATAGAAAGTTGAATAAAATATTGCTTAGTGTTTACTTTCGTGTATGCTCTTTATTTCCTTGTTCTTTCATTTGTTTCTCTCAAAATACGTAATAGCCTTCAAATTTGGTAGTTATAGTTTTATTCATTTGTATAGATCAGTGATACTCAACCTGCGGGCCGCATGCGGCCCACCTAGCCTTTTTAAGTGGCCTCGTCATGGCTCATTGCTCTGAGAAATTTACTTATTTAAGACATTGTATTAAAAATTTGGTGGGAAATTCTTTGTCAAGAAATCAAAAATATCAATTTTGCTGTCGGTGTCGTACGGATACGACTTGATATTCTTTTTCTATTTAGAACGGTTACAGTTAGTGTGTGATAACAGACAACATTGGAGTAGCGACTATTTTATGGGTGGAACTAATTTTTAACTTATCTTTCATATCTTGCAAGCGAAAAATATTCGAAGAAAATTTATCGTTTCAAGGCGATTGGAAGGTTGACTATTTTGTGGTGAAAAACAAACATAGACCAGTAATTGTTTGATTTGTCGCGAAAGGGCTGTATTTAAAAAATACGAATAAACAGGAATCATTCAATGACACTCTTCCTCGAAAATCTTTTTCAAGAGGTGATTAATAGGCCTTTTTTTAAATAATCTTTTTGCAGCAGCAACAAAGTGGTCAGTGGTAACAAAGACATCCTATGAAGTTTGTTATATTATTGGTACTCATATGAAACCGTTTATACTGATGCAGAAATTGTAAAAGAGTGTTTCTTAAATGCTTCTAATTTAGTGTTAACGACAAATATAAAAAAATAATATTTAAAAAAAATCAAAACAGGAGCTGTAATATTTTGATAAATTTTCCACATTTTAAATTTTCAATGTTATCTTGGTCTTAAAGCATTCCCCCCCCTTTTTCCCCCATGTTGCGGCCCGCGTGAAAGGGCAGACATATGTATGCGGCCCAGCAGAAAAAAATGTTGAATGCCCCTGGTATAGATCATTGGTGGTCAACCCAAATGACCTCGCGGTCCACTTCGGAAAAAACATTATAATCCCGCGGCCGCATGTAAAAATATATACCTTTATGTTAGATTTTTGGACAAATTACATTTATTAGAGTGAAAATTTAGAACTGACTGATGTATTGTTATTTTCATGTGTATACAAATATAGATAGTAAGAATAATTCAATGATTAAGTTTTATTTAATTAGTGAAATATTTGTTTCTCAACTCTTTCATGTAGTTTTTGCAAATCAATCTCAATGCGTGTATTTGCTCATCGTAATTGATGCTGCAGGCTTTCGCTCGTTAACTTAGAACGCGATTTATGTTGATAAATTTCTTTATCGAAAGAAAAAGAAAAGATTCGCAGTAAGAGAAGCAACGAGATACAACAGAAAAAGTTGTGGGATTTATTTGTTTAAATAAAAACACTAAAAACAAAAATATTGCACAAAATAGGCGTAATTTGTTAAGTTGTAATCAATCTCGCGGACCGCAGAATAATTCAAGGCGGGCCGTGGGTTGCCCACCCCTAGTATAGGTAATATTGACTTCCTAGAGGTAAATTTGCAAATATCGATGGTATTAATTCGATATCAGTAACGCTACTCGTTTTCTGGCGTTGTTTTGAAATCGCAGCCAATGGATCTTTTGCAGTCTAATGTTAAACAGCCGACTGGGTGGCGCAGTTGGTTTGTCACTGGCCATCTGCACCCAAGGGTTGCAGGTTCGACCCCAGCCCAGGACTGCGGTAGCCCAGTGGTCAAGGTATCGGATCATGGCAGGCATGTCATGAGTTCGAGCCCACTAAAGACCCGCCGTGTAGGGCAGCGATGCACGTTAAATCTGTCGAGAGCTGAAATATCCTCCCATTGGTGTGGTGTAGTAGTTAGGAGAGAGGGTGCCAGCTCAGGTGTCGTCCACGTCACTTGACCATGGTTCAAAATTACGTGGTCCGTCGCCAAAAGCCCTCGTGTAGCTGAACAGTGCGGCGTTAATATTCACTCACTCGATGGATTTTCATGATGCAGAAAATCGACTGCGACCATGTCATATGATTATACGGCATGTAAATGATACCTAGAGTGTCTGTTTGACTTAGGTTCTCTCGGCAAAATTAAATCCTAGTACAGGCCACGCATTGTTAGAGCTCAGGGGAGGAAACTGGGCGTCAAAATTACCTGCTGAGATTGGTATCCGCCTAAATGGTGCTGCACTAAAAAGAGATACCAGCTTCCGGGGAATGTACTAGGTCTGCAATGGTAAAACACCCCAATATCCGCAGCTCATTAGAAATTTTTTTTTAAAAATGTTATACCTCTCAAACATGGTAAAATTTTACACAATTATTTTGCCAAATAATTGTGTAAAAATTATTTTGATAAAAAACAACAAGTCAAACAAAAATTCCATTTTAATTGACTGTCCGGGTTTGTGAATTTAGCAGTCGCTAAAGACGTCAACATCCTAAAGTGTTTGAGGAGGTTAATATTATTTACTGAAAAAATATCATTAAACACTTACGATTTATTAATTTTTCAAAGCAAAGAAAAAATATATTTGCCACAATTAGAGTGAGAGAGAGATTATGGCGATGACATTTGCAATTTTTATATTGATAATATCTCCTAATATCTTTTTCAATAACTAATCCTTGTGAATGCTGTAATCTAAATGTTCACTCTAAATAAAAAAATATAATATATATTCATTTCAAAAATCAACATAACGACTGCGGTTTTTTCCTCTCTCATTCCTTTTGAAAAAGAAAAACCTTACGCTCTTGCATTTCAAAGCATCATTTTAAAATTAATTTTATTCATTGGCACCATCAATGGTGAGAATTTTACTTAATTTTTATTCAGTTGAAGAGTTCTGTATCTTGATTATTAAACGCGTAACAAATTAATTACTTTTAAATAAAGGTGGTAAATGGATTTGTGGCTTGATTTTCTCGCCTTTAATATAATGATTTTTCAGAAAGTTTTTTTTTTTTTTTCCTTCTTTCAAATTACCGCGTGAGTAACTGAATTTCTCTAAAGCTCTTATGACCTTTAAAAAATTGTCTGGAACTCTTAAATTTAATTAGCCATCTTTAAGAATACTTATAAAAGGCATTACTCGTTGCCACACGCATAAGCGCCTTATCACCAAGAAGCGCTAGAAAAATTAATTTTATTTATGGAGTAAAGTATTTATTGGTTAAGAAAAATTGGGAAACATTCGCATACTATTATGTAGCGTGCTTAAGATGCACTTATATTTACTTAATCAAATGTTTTGGACATTTGCATTTCTTTTTTTTTTTACAGCGGTGTTCAACATTAAAAGAATTTTCATTTTTGTTTGATAATCAATAGAAGTATTGAATGGGTTTTAATGAAAATAGAAAGGTATGTTCACACATCGGTTGATATAATACAAAAGTAGCACAGTAATACCTAAAAATAATTATACTACGCATGCATGATTATGTACAGAGTTCATTCGTTTAAAAAAACCTAAAAATAGACCTTACAAAATGGAACAAAAAAGGGTAAATAGGGAGTATATGATATAGTTTCCTCTTACAGCTTTCACAACGTGAATTAGCGCAGGAAATGGGACAATTTCAGTCCCTGTGTTTACTTTATCTTTCCACAATCGGTATTTTCAAGTTCATGGTGGTTCAGAGTATGTGTTTGGGGGGGGGGGGGAGAAATAAGTTGCAATTTCCTTCCCATGAGATCCCATATATATAGGGTTCTTATCTGGAGATCTAGTTGGCCAAAATTCATCTGGCGAATAGTTTCAATTTCCAGATCAAGAACAGAAAGAATGGAAAAGCTTGAATGAAATTCAACATCAAAATCATTCGCAAGAAAGTGAGGAAATATCCTATAGAGCATTTGACCAAACCATGTAGAATGAACGATTACTGGAGAGCAATCAAAATCAGATGGAATTTGAAACTGACGAATTAATTTCAGAAGGAAAGAAAAGCGTAATGAAGATGTGAATCTAAAGAGCTTTTCACATAAGCTCAGTTTTCTTGGATATGTAATGTTCTTAAGATGCTTTCAAATTAGTCTTTAGTCAGATATTTTAAAATCAAGATCGCTATGGTTCATTACAATATGTAATTATAATAAATGTTGAATTGAATATACACGTGGCTATCAAAGTAATGGAGACACCTGTGAATCAAAGTGACATTTTTGAATGAGCTTCGTAAACATTAAAATATAATAAGACACCAGTTTTTTTATAAATAGAAATGTATATATTCTGGTAGTATGTAGTAGCTTTATTGAGTCTTGGGTAAGTCTTGGATTTTTTTTTTAAAGCGTAAAATGTCGGACCTCTCAGATTTTCAAAGAGGCCAAATTGTAGGAGACCGTCTAGCTGGAACAAGTGTGACCGAAACATCCCAACTTTTTTTTTTTTTTAGGCGTTTCTAGAGATACGCATGACAGCATACACTCAGCGCGGCAAAGCAAAATAGTGGATGTGTGTGGATATAGAAGTTCAGTGAAAGAGACCGACGGGTATTGAAGCTGATTGTAATGTCTAAAAAGCGAACAACTGCAGCAAAAGCGATCTCAGAGCTCAGAAAGCTTCTGGATTCTCCATTGTGAATTATTACAGTTAGAATGCACCTTCATAAGCAGAACATTTATGGCAGAGCAGCAATTCCCAAGCCACTTACCAGAGATGTCCATGCCAAATGTCGCCTACAGTGGTGTCAAACTCATTAAACCTGGTCGATTGATTCGTGGAAGAAAGTAATAGGTCTGACATATCGTCTTTCACAATTTCCCTACAATAGAATGGGTGGTATACGTTTCAAAAACACCCGCACAAGCGTATGATTGTGATTGTCTCCTTCCAACCGTCAAGCATGGAGGTAAATCTGTCATGATATGGGTAACCGTGAAGTGATTTCCTTCTGGACCAATCGTAACCCTGAAAGGAATGATCACTGGAAAGAAGTATAAAGAAATTTTAACTGACCAGGCCCATCCTATGGTGCAAACTTAGTTTCCTGCTGGAGATGGAATTTTCTAGGATGATAATGCACCTACCCATGCAGTGTGTCAAATTATGCTTTAATGAACACGTGGATGAAGTTAAACATTTACTTTGGCCCGCACAGTCATCCGACCTCAATGTAATTGAATCGTTCTGGTATATTTTAGAGCATTCGATACGGGATCAATATCTTCCACCGAATCTCACCCAGAATTTTCACAGTATCCCTATGAAGAATGGTATAGTATTCCTCTAAACACTATTCAGCTGTTGTATGAATTGATTTCTAGGCGAATCCAAGTTGTATTACATGCCAAACGCGGTCCTACACCATACTAATAAAGGATTCTTTATAGATCTTAGGTGTTTCCATAATTTCAATAACCACCTGTATGTCTTTGGAAACTTTAAATTTTCTAATTGTTATTAAATCCTAAATAAACGGCTCAAATGTTCCTTTACAGTTATGTGATTTCACAGAAGTACCTTACTTCATATGAAATTAATCAGAAATATATTGTAACAGCAACGAAAACTTTTAAAGAAACACTGATTTTTTTTTTATACAAGAAATGCATGCTATAATTTGAAATAACACACTATGTTTATTCAGCACAGAAATGAGATTTACTTCCAGAGATTTGTGTATCTTTAAATTCTAATAAGTTAAACATTTTTGTATTTTACAAAAGCTTCTACAACTAAAAAATATATATATCTCTAAATAATAGTTCACACAATGCATAGAAACTAGATTCTAAGATTTTGCCGCGAGGAAAGCTTTACTTGAGAAAATCCTGTCATCGAATATTTTTTCTTTAAAATAAAAAGATTTATCTAAAATGACACATCTTTTGTACTCTGTTACCAGTACGCTACTTCGTTAAGTTGACGATGTCCTAAAGTGACAGATAGCTTTATCCAAACCCGAGAATATCTTGTGAATATGGTACGTTTATTATTGAAAGAAAAATTAAAAGACAAGGAAGACTAAAAGCTTTGTCAGGTTCTTGAAATTTTCTCCTGGTTATAAAATATAAATTAATGAGTTTTAAAACATTTATCATCTTTTAAAACGATAGAGTGAGACAACATCACGTTTTTCTTTCGAATTAAAAAACCAACTTCGGAGACTTTACGATGTGGAATTTTTTTATTTCGTAAAATCGATCTAAAGTTGACTGAAAGAAAACTCCCTGAGGAAAAATTGCGTCTAAAAAATTATAGTTAAAAATACTTAACATTATTGATGATATAGTTTTATTGCACGCTTTGGCTTTTAAAGTACACAATGGTCTGCTTAAAAATCAAAAATTTTCCGGTCGTATTTTCTATAAGTGTTTTCTAAAATAACCTTATTTTGAGGTAAATAATTTGCAGCTTTTTTTTTCTCTTTCGTTGTCAAACTATATTACTTAACCAAATTTTTGTTTTTCCGGTCGTATCGTTTTCAATGTCCATTTTTCGTTTCTTGAGTTTGTCTTTTGGTGGTTTAAAATTAGAAATGAACGAAAAGAAATGCGAAAAATCAATTTATTTTAAAAGTTTGCCTAAAAAAATACATGGAGTAGAGGCAATAGAAACTTATGATTGTGAATTTCCAATTTTTACCCGGCATATTACAATTTCTTATTTTAAAAAAGTGTGACAGTGGGAAAATAAAATAGAAAATGGTTACTTGAATTTTTTTTGATCAAAACATTTTGAATTATTTTTGACAGCCTTACATTATGGTAACTTTTTATCGACGTCAAGATGTGTAACAGAATAATATTTATTAAAAAGAAAAAAAAATTCAAAAAAATCCCATACCTACGAGTAATATCAAACATAATAGGCTCCAAGCCTTATCGAAGGCTTCAAACCTATAATTAATAATTAAATGTAAAGAAAAATGTAAAATCAAAAAGAAGCGTTTTTACGAAAATTGTAAGTTTCGTTGAATTTGCTTTTTAATTTAATTTTGTTTTTCAAAACATGATAGGATTATTGAAGTATTCCTTAAAACCATTTTTAAATTTATAATTGTAGTTCAAAATTTAACCACTAATTATAACACCGAACAAAAGATTTGGACCCAAATAAAGTAGATATGATATAGATTGCTTAAAAATCTGCTATTGTAACTGAGGGACCAAAGATTCATGTAAAACTGTGGTCCTACTTTGTTTAATTTCTCGTTCCACATAAAGTATGATTTTTCATTTCACATAAAGCATCAAAAAAAAAAGAAAGAAGGTATGTAAAGTATTTTAAGACAACAAGTTTGTTCATTAAGCTGGCTATTTCACCGTATATCTAAAAACATTTATTTCAACTTCTAAAACAATTCAAGCATTCATTAACGGTACACATCACTCTAACGATGTTATCCAGAAGCTCGCACAATGGATCTCATTCAATTCATCTCGATCAATAACACATATAGAGCCCGTTCAGTATCATCTGTTTGTTATTGAATTAAATTAAATAGATCCACACACAAAACAGAACCCTGGTTTTCTGAGTGAAACTGGCAACACTTCAATTCTTTGACGATCTGAGAACTGTAAAATCCATTAAAATCAGAAACACGATTTGAAAGAAGTTCTTTCGTTTTTTTATGTACAGGAATTCAGTTTCTTCAACTGAAGTAATGATTCAGTTCGTTTCCGGGCGAGATAGGTGCTCTTGGTAAAGCATCACTGTCGTGCCTTTTCATGGATGCTGTGTAATTGAGGATAGGGGGAGGCGGCAAAGGATCTGGAGGATCATATTGTTCTAAGTCGCTGTCGCTGAAGAATTGATCTTCAGTTTCTGGAGTGATGTTGAAGTTGCTGTTGCGTCTGGTTTCGAGCCGAGTAATCACAAATCGACCTGCGATAACTGTGACAAAGACTAAAAATCCGATGGCTAAGCTTAAGCTGACGTATAAAATGAGTTTGTCTTTGTTCCCTAGAAGAGAAAAATAAAGAGATTTTTACGTAAATATTATGATAGAAAAAAAACACAGTAGTATATTTGAGCCAAATTGCTTACGATATGAAGCAAAATATTTTGTTTTTACAATAAAAAACTTCTTTTTTTTTTAACGGTTTACCTAAAGGTAATTGTTTGTTACATGGCCGATGAATTTTTATTCTCTCCATCACGGATTATATTTGGTTTAAAAACTTACAGTAATGGCAGTGAATGACTATAATGCGAACTAAACTAATCAATATAATTTAAATATCTGAAAAAAGTTACATTTTAATTAAGTTAGATAATTAAATTAATAAAGAAGCAGATAACTAAAAAAAAAACATAATGAGAGTGTTTTTTAATTAATATAATAAAATATAATAAGAGATAAAAAACAAAAATATAAAAGGCGCATCAATTTTTTTTTAATTGCATCAATAAATTTATAAAATTTTAAGCAGCGAGATATAATGTTTATTACAGGTATTGATCGAGCAACAGCAACAACAAAAAAGAATATTCGAAAATACGTGTAATATTTGCCAATCCTTCACATTGATTTTGTTAAAATATAACCATAAATTAAGCCAAATATTCAAATTTCATAGCTTCAATTTTGAGGTAGGCCTAAGATACTTTAAAAGTTTTTGTTTTAGAAAATTATCTGCAAGTGTATAGTTTCGTGGTATTAGTTCTTGATATATTACAAATTTTATCTAATACATTAGCAATACATATCAAATTACATCTAATCCATGTTAATAAAACCATCCATATTAACATGTAACAGAATTACAGTGGTTTGTTTCCCGCCATAATAAAGTGAAAAATACTCAAGTCAATAACTTCTATTTTTGCTTTTTTCCAACTGCTTGTTTTTATTTGGTCAGTTAAAAGCGCTTATAAATAGCTACTGCAATTAATAGCAGACCAAGTTTATTCCACAGACGCCTTTTATTCTTTTTATCACTCAAATGATTAAAAAGATCTCCAGATGAATGACAGTATCTCGAAAATATACAAAAATTAAACACGTACTAAATTTAATCAACGTCGATTACACACACACATAACAATTCTTTTCTACGCGACTGAATTAACATAAATTTAGAATAAATACAAAAAATGCCAATTTAAGCAACATAACTTTAATAGCAGACGATTATATTTCAGCAAATAAATTAAGTAATCGGATAAATTAAAACTACATGAATTATATTGAATTAAAGCAGACGATAATATGCTAGAGAATTTTTAACTTAAGTAATATCTATGTAGTCACTGTATAATTTAAATAGTAAATTAAGAATTAGTGCAAAATAAAGGTAAGGAATTTAAATAGAACTAAATATATTTTACAATTCAAAACTGATGCATATCGACAGGAAGAGAGAGCTCAGATATTCTCTACGTCTTCTTTAAAACAGAAAACTAAGCTTATTTTTGATTCATAAGCGATTCTCAATTATTTATTCGATTTTCGAAGAAAGAAGTTCCGATGGTGAGTGCAAATCTAAACATTTAAAAATTTAGTTTTTTCTTGAAAAATGCACTTTTTCTATCATAAGCTTTTCCTATATGAAATATGGGTACTCAGAAATACACTTGTTCAAGTAACTATATAAACACTGACATTTTATAGATATGGACTTTAGAAGACTTTTCTTTTACCTGTCATATACTTATGCGCTGACATCCATTTGGACATGAAGCCAACAAATTCTTGATCTCCTGTCAAAGTCTCTTTTTTGTAATTTGTAGGCACTTCATCGCTTTGCATTTCAAGTTTTGAGCTATCTGAAGGTCCGGTATGGCCTGCCGAGTCATAGGTATCTGTAAAAATTCGTGAAGTTGTAAGTCATATGTCGTAAATGTTATGATGTTTATCTGTAAAATTCTATGCATAATTAAAAGGGGATTTCTTTATAAATCAGTATTTATTCATCTTTTTTTTTTTGCTTAATTTTTTAAACAAAAAAAGATTATAAATGGAATCTCAATTCACATTATGTATTATATAAAAAATTGCGGAAATAATTCAAAACTTTCAAATGATTTTACAATATCTCTTTTTTTAATTTATGAAAACAATAAAATGTTATTTTGGAAGAATTTATAATTTTATATGAAAAATATATATACAAATCTCTCCCTTCTATAAGCATAAATACTTCTGATAAAAATTTGTTAAATACTGCATTGAAAAAGAAAACATTTTAATTTCTTTGAGATATTATGCATTATTAAAAAAAAACTTTAATTTATATCACAAATTTTAATGAATTCATGTTCTTAAAAACTTTAATTGTAAATCAAAGCTTTTGGTTTTTTTTTATTTTCAAGATGCTGAAATCACCGACGATTAAAATATCGTTGATTGATATTAAATAGCGTACAAATTATAAATTCATAATTAGTAATTTCAGAAAGAATAAACTACAAAACATAAATTAAAATTATTATTAAAGGCGAAGAAGGTTTGAAATATTTTAATGTATTCTACTTTAGAACACAATACGTCAGAAGACTTGGGACATTTCTGAGTGTCCAAGCGGGGCTATTGATAAAAGATTATTGTATTGTATGAACAATTTTACAGTTATTTGAAGTCAAGAAATTAATCTTTAATGAGTTGTAAGATTTGTTCGTAAAAATTTTACCCTTGCGGATTTGGTAATTTCAATAGGTTTAAGTGAATAACTTTTGTATAAGAACACCAGAATACACAATGTGTTCTGCATCTCCATTAGATCGAAAGGATAGTTGAAATGTGTTTTAATGTAGAATTCGTATTCGTATGACAGAAACGGGCCATGGTTAGTTAAATGTAGACTAATGAATTTGGAACAGTGACTAGTTTAAATGTTAGAAATAGGTATGTGTTCTTTAATTCATAGATTCAATGATTCGCTCAATATTCCCAAGAAGTATTTCTTTCAAAAATTTTTCGCGAAGAGTGAAGGGCAGGCACACTTACTTTTCTTGTCACATGAAATAGCCATTCTGGCGCATTACAAAAAGTAAAATCGTTGACAAACTGTCAATAAAAAATATGAAGTTTTTGGTTCGGCTCACCCGATGAATGAGAGGTGGAGTTCTGGCCCCCTTATTGAGTTATGTTTATCCTTTCTTCCCCTTACGCGATTAAGTCACTGTCTAAATGGTAAGAGTGTGGTCAGTTACCGGCAACATGTTGCTGTTGCTTACCCATTAGAGTTTCAAACTGGATTTTAATTGAAATTGGGCAATATCATCGAATCAACGATCACCAAGTGATTTTAACATTCATGGTTAATCCTTCATCCTATTTTGAACAGACTGAAAGGCGGTTACAAAATTAAAGGAATCATCATGTATCAAGTATAATACTTTTATGCATATTGTCTATTCTGGGTGTCTCAGCTTTTTGAGAAATGTTACTAATGGAAATAAACTTTAGGAGAAAATACGAATACGTAAAGACAATATCATTGCATCTACATGGAATTAAAAGGATAATCTGATTCGGAAGATGAAAATGGCGAATGTTTAATTATTCCTTTTCTAGAAGAATGTTTTCATTGGAAGAAAGGCGTTCAAAGACGATCGCACAATAGTCCCATTAGCAGTTCGAACTCCAAAACACACCCTTATTATCCACCTGGACGAGTAGAAACAGGTACATTGATTGATTGTTCATTAGCGTTGCGCTCTGAAGCAAGGTAGAAACAGGAATAAAACGGAAATAAAGCCAGAGGCGATGTGCTTAAGTTTTATTCCAAATCTTAATCTTATTTTAATTATTATTTCTCTATTAACAAAATTTTGTATACGTAATGCACTTACGATTTAATCATAAAATCTCTTTTCATCCTTGTTGATTCCTCAAAGAATGTATTGAGTAATTTGCTATTGTATTTTAGTTAAAATGGTTCTTACAAGTTTGGACTCAATTCTCTTGTAGTAAAATTTATTTAATATGAGAAAAAATATATTTCGTTTTATTATATTGTCGTTTGAAGGAGAGAGAGACAGAGATATAGAGAGTTCAAGATAGAAATACAGACAGAGAGAAAGACACCGAGAGATAGAGAGAGAGAGTGAGAAAAAGGCATACATAGAGAGAGACAGAGATATATAGAGAGAAAGACAGAGAGAGATTGAGAGGGACAGAGAAAGACATAAAGAAAGACAGAGGAAGAGTGAGAAAGACAGATAGAGAGAGACAGTGAGTGAGCGAATATTAACGCCGCACTGTTCAGCTATACGAGGGCTTTTGGCGACGGACCACGTAATTTTGAATCATAGTCAAGTGACGTGGAGTGAGCTGGCACCCACCCCTCTCCTAACTACCACACCATACCAACGGGAGGACATTTCAGCTCTCGACAGGTTTGGCGTGCATGGCTGCCCTACACGGCGGGTCTTAAGTAGTACTGGGCTCGAACTCGTGACAAAGCCAGACAGAGATAGAGAGAACGAAGGAGGCAGAGAAATACAGATAAAGGGACAGAAAGAGAGAGAGAAAGATAGAGAGAACGAAAGAGGCAGAGAAATACAGATAAAGGGACAGAGAAAAAAAGACACACAAAGAGGGAAACACACAGAGACAGAGAGAGGGAAAGAGAGAAAGAGAGGCCTATTGATAATTATATGATCCAATTAGCATATCCAGTTACATATTTTCTATTAATAGTAGCATTGGTTTATTTCAGTAATGCGCATTTCATCAAGTAGCTGCTTAAATCGACTCGAAAGTAGTAAGGTAACAATTTGCAACAGTTATATACGGGTATATAATTTGCAACAATTGTAAATTGCTTCTCACCATATTTGCTACGAGAGAAATGAGATAACATTCGATATAATGAATCTCTCTCTAAATGTTAGTTTCTGCACAAAGTAATCGATTTGTCTGTGGTAATATACTGGAATAGCTCTCAAAACAAAGATCAGTAAAATGCCTATTAATATAAAACCTCGATATTTAAGGGCTCAGATATTCGTATTATATAATAGAATTCATAAAATTTCCAAAATGTTTCTCATTATCATATGTTTTCTTACTGTAACAATTTAAATTTAAATTATTCTCTTTTCTATTAAATTAAATAGAAATTATTGTGTACGCGTGTGCATATTTTCCGAAAGACAGATACTTATTTTTGTTCAATTACATTTGGTTGTTGAATTTCGGATAAATTATTTTAAAATTGGAAGAAATTTTTGAAAAAGGATTTGTAAGATGTTTATTAAAAGAAATGAATATACTTTTATTTTAATTATTTTACTAATTTATTCCTCCCTCGAATTTTTATTTGCATGAATATTTCAGTAATAAGTGATAGTTATAGACTGGGCAGTTCTAACAAAAAATTTTCACACATATCCTATGAAACTTTGTAAGTCTAAGTATTCTTTAGATAATCGTTAAAAAAGTAAAAACCTTTCTTCTACACGCTTCGCATTTTTTCGTAAAGAAAATAAAGTTTTAATCGCTTTTTCTACGTAGTTTCGAAATCAATTTAGTGAAAAGTTCAGTAAAATGTTTTCTCTAAACTTAATAAAATCAGATTTCCTTTTTCAACGGAAAAACAAATATAAAATTTTTAAGCATTATAAAAGAAATAAGGATAAATGCGAAAAGAAAAAAACAACAACATTTAATCCGGTTAAAGTATTTCTACTTTAGATTTCGCAGCGAAAAATAAATTAATTCATAATGCAGATTTAACTTTTTCTTACAGAATTTAAAATACCTAAACCAGTTCCGTGGAGGAAGATTTCATATGAATAAAAAAGAACTTTTATTTATATTAGATACTTTGTATAAAAATTTATCGGTAATATTTTCTTTTTATATAATTTATATATAGCCGAGGTAAATGTTTAAATTTTTAACGTAATTTTTCTCCTATCACTTGACATAGTTTTAAAATATACTCTATCAAATTCAACTTTCTATAATGTTTGATCAAAAACAGTGAAATTTTTCTGTTTAATGAAAAGAAGAAAACGAAATGCATTTCTCTTCGTGCAAACCTATAGCTATATTATTTTAAAATAACAAAATTTCTTATCTCTAAATTATGATAATGATAAGAGAGAGTTTTAAATATTTTTTCAATTATCTGTGTAATAATTATTTTAAGGGGAAATGGCACAATTTACACAAAATTTTTTAATTTAATGAGTTTCATAATTTTTTGGTTGCCTCCTATGTGTATGTATGATGTAAAACAGATTTTGTGCTCAAAATTTCATAAAAAGCTAACCATTTAATTTTTTAATGATTGGTATTTGTACAATTCTCTTTTTTATGAATGCTTATTAAAAATTCCTTAAAAAATGTGTAAATTCTAAATTCAATTATTTTTAAGAAAATAAGTATTGCTTTGATGAAAAATGAGTACCAACTTTTGTTCCATGTACTATTAGCAACAAGAGAAAATTTTTTTCCAAGTATTAGACACAATAGAAAAAAAGCCTTAGCATTTTAAATGAAGACAAACTATTTACTTTATCTTTTCAAGGTAAGTAAGTCTGTTTTAAAGTTTTGATTTGCCATTGGGAAGTGAATAAAAACAAACGTAAAAGTATAATCACAACTCTGCGTTTAAATTTAGAGCTTTCAAATTTTGTGAGTGAGCAGAAAAGTATATAAAAAATCATTTAAGCTAAAAAAAATTTGATTTGATTTTTTGACCGATTTTTGTCAATTGAATCGTACTGTGTCACCTTAAAATAAACTTAGTCGTATTAAAACAACTAGTTCCTTAGAAAATTTTACATTTTAATTAAAAATCTTAAACTTTCTGCGAGAATCCTGAAAATTTTAGTTTGAAATCAATAATTTTTGTTTATTTTTAAATTGGGCATGCTGGAAAATTACAAAATTTAGTTGGTTTTAATAACAAATTACTTAGTAAGAAAATGTTTTGTTTTTAAGGTGTTTGACCGCATTCGGAACCATAATTTTGAAAAAGCGTATAAATGAATTTTTTTTTTTTTTTATATTTAGTGTCATTTGAATTAGAATATATGCATACAATTAAGAACAAATGATTCAAATGTAATTTTTTTGGCAATACATAGACATATTTTCAAAAAAAGCATTCTTCTTTTATGAAAAATACTTCTATAATAATATTTCGCCGATCTATGGCTAGGAATTTCTATTCAGCGCCTGAACTTGGATTTTTGAACCGTTATTTTCAGAATTACGATCAATTGAAAAAAATCGATATTTTTTTATACACAAACATTTCTCTATTCTAATACGTTAAAATATGTAAGCCCACTCCTAAATTATATATTTAAAAAGACCTAGTTCACGTTCTTTACGGAAGTCTTAGCTATGTATAGGCTAAATATTACTGTACAATTGTTTTTCATAAAGTGAGAATGTTTTGAAAATATTTTTTTTCTTCATATTTTTTTAAAACAAGTTTCATTTAAATAATTTTTTATTTAAATAATACTTTTAAAACTATTTTATATGTATATTCTAATTCAACTGACACTAAATATCAAAAACATTTTTCATCTATTAAAGGACCTTAAATACCTCAAAGCAGTCCATCTCAACCTTTATGTCGCCACGGACTGGTCAACGTTTGATAATTTTACCATGACCTACTGAAAGTGGGATGTTGGTTGTTTATATTTTAGATTGTTTCGACTTATATATAATAATTTTAAAAGGGATTTGACGTAGAATATACAAAGTGGTTTCCCCAAGGGAAGTCGCACAAACCCGAGAGAAATACACCGCAGTAAATAAAATGGAAATAATTTAATGTCCCTTGGACGGTCCGGTACCTCTACGGACCTGTACCGGTCCATGGTCCTGGGGTTGGGGACCACTACCTTAAAGGACTTTGTACAGTTGAATTAGGATTGATAATTTATATAATTAAGAAATTCATCAATATTATGTGGATCAATTAAAGTTTTTTTTTAATATTTTCTGTGTATAATGTGATGAAATATGACCTTGGACGATCCGTTACCTCCACGGACCTGTACTGGTCCATGGCTCTGGGGTTAGGGACCACTGCCTTAAAGAACTTTGTAAAGTTGAATTAGGATTGATAATTTATATAATTAAGAAATTGATCAATATTATGTGGATCAATTAAAGTTTTTTTTTATATTAACTTCAGTGGATAATGTGATGAAATATTGCTCCGAAGAAAAAATGTTTTAATTGATGATATTTTAAAATGTAGATTTTGTATTTTTATAAAACTGTAAAATATGTAAAAATAATCAAATTTCATGACATAAAAGCAGCACAGGATTCAGTGTTCAAGAAATATATCATTTAGATTATTCGTCGTGTATATCAGCAATATAATCATGGTTTACAGAAGAGTACATTCCAATAGTATCTATCTTTTTCCCATATACAAACTCCTTTTTTTCTCCCATCTTTTTCCCTCCAGGGTGAAAAAAAAAGGAAGGAAGTTTCAATTTTTTTCTTTACAGGAAGAATTATTTCAAACATCCCTCTCCACAATCGTTCTATTGTTAAAACCTTCATTCCGCTGGATGATAATCCAGTGTATGAAAATGGGGGAGGGTACAAAAGAAGACGTGCTCTTTTAAGAGTGTTGAAAGCTCAACGTTAACAAAGCGTTCCTTGGTGGCTACTTACGGGGCCAAAGACTGTTTTGGGATGACTGATCTATTCCACGAGCCCATGCGGGGAACGAAGTCGTCTGTATGGTCTCTTCCACGGGGCGTCTGCTAGGCTGAAGCAGAAGCGCTGTTTCAACTGAAAGGGAAAAAAAGATGTTTATTCTCTAAATGGTTTCCATCCATTATTTTGAAAACAGAATTTAATTCTTTAAATGAAAGGTTTAATCTTATTTTTTAAAGTTACAATGAAAGCAACTTAAATATAACCGGAATCTGATTGGGTATCCAGTACGGATTTTTTTAATAGGTAATGCAGCAATCTAAGGAAGTGATTTATACACCATATTCGTCACAAAACTTCCAACTGTTTATTTAATATTCAGTTTAATTAAGTACAATGGGTTTATTATAGTGCAAATTTTTCTCTCTCTAATTTTGTGCAAGCAATGTGTATGGTTACATTTTGTTTCAGTTATTACAGTTTAATGAACGAAAAAATAAGTACTACTACAATAATGTAAAAGTGAAATAAATACCGTATAATCTGGTGTATAACGCCCACTTTTAACACAGAAATAAGATCGAAATTTTCCGGTGCGCGTTACAGGCCGGGTATAAAAATGATGGCTTCAAAAATAAAATAAAAAAAAAAGATGTGCATAAGAAAAACTTAGACTTGTACAAAGATCGGAATACTGTTTATTTAAAAGAAATGCCATACCTTATCAACTTAAAGGGTTGCTTTTCTAGAAATATACTATTTTTTCAAAATCCCAAGGTAATACCTCGAATAAATGGCTTTGAAACATAATAAATAAGATTGCTAACGTACATTGCAGGTTCCTTCGTAAAAAAGGGGGTGCGCGTTATACGGTGAATATACCTTAAAATTAAAAAATGCAGCTTGAAAGTATAGGTGCGAAAGTATACGCTGGATTTTACGATAAATAAATAACGTCATGTTGTAAACATAGAATAAAAATAAATTACTTAAAAACGTTTAGCCAGTATTTAGTTTCAGAATATTTGCAATACCGAGTAAAGATGTATATTAGTAGTAGATTTTTCCTATGTCTCATCTTATGAAAAAGCTATCTTTGTTCATGAAGTTGTGTTTATAAAAACGAACGTTGCTTTGGCAATTAATTAGTGAAAGGTGCATTTTTATCATTCTCTGACCAGAAAGATAAAGATAAAATAATTTGTATAAATCTTGACTCGTGAACTTAAGAAATATCAATTCTTTATAGGACATTGGTATACGACGTAACCCCAGTATAAGAAGTATATACGAAAAGTGGAAAACATTTTTTGTAGTGGCACACAGCCAGAAGAATAAAAATACTGGAAAAAAGCAAACCATTTCCTATTTTTTTTCTTTTCACAGCCCCCAGAGAACAGAAAGAAATTTTGTACGAAATACCAAGGCAAAAAGCTCTCTTGAGAGTGTCTTCATTAATTGTTCAAGAGGGTAATTAAAATTCGGAACACGTTCTGAAATTTTAAAAAAATGTTTGAATATTAATGTAAACTCTTGTAGCTACAGCACATTTATCAATTTAAAAAAATAATAATTAAATGGTTTTAATTTTTAAAAATTAGAACCATTTTATAAATGCTTTTTTTTTACACTTAACATGCAAATTAAAAACTGATTTGGCATTATGGTACTGAAGACAAAATACGCACACAACAAATTTTATGTATGTGAGAAGGAGTAGATTGTAACACAAATGCTTTAAAATAACTCTTCATGTATATTACAATGAAGTTTGTAAATAATTGTAATGTTCTAATACTTTTCTACAGTGCCAACTTGAATCTTATTCTATAACATAAGACAACTTCAAAAGGTTCATAAGTAGTCATTCATTTTATTTTATTTTACTTTAACCCGGGAGAGTCACACGGGGCACAAAGTCACTCCAGGATCACGAAATTGTTAATTCTGGGAAAATTGTTCGTTTGTTACTAATGACCTTAACAAAATCGTCCTATATGACTGTCTTCATGGGAACTAAAATGTATTTGTCACATATCACCTCCATTTTTGAGAGTGAAGAACGATTTTGTTGTTGTTGTTATCTTAAGGTACTTGGGTGACTGAGTTCCACGTGCAACCACAATTGTTGCAAAATATTTTCTGTGAACATGCTACAATCCCCCCCCCCCCCCACTTCTAACAACTTAGTGGTTTTGATTGCTGAGTGGTACGACTTATTATGGTTTATAAATGTAAATGAGCAGAAAACATAAAAAAAGAAAAGAAATGATATCCGTGATCTCTATTGAAGGAAGTTGAAAATGATCAAGTAAGGGAAGAAACTGCTGAAATAATGCATATTAATCATGAAAGCGAAAGTAAATTTGAGAAAAGCGATGAACATGAAACGTTTGATTTGAAAGGAACGTTTTCAAATGTTATCTAAAGAGCTCCATCTAGAAAATTATGAAGCCATAAGTGTACCACAAGACACACTTCACCCTGTCAAAAAGACACAAGCAAGAAAAAATGGAACGTGCTATTTGTCTATAATTAAAGAACAATAAAACTGCAATAACTTGAACAAAATATGACAGTTTTGCCTGAAAATAACATTCCTATAATGTTAGAGAAAAGCGTCTGTGATTTGTGTCCTTTATTAAAGTCACGCACACTTGAATCTTATTGGTTCAGTTTGATTGATATTTTTTCTCAAATTATCAAAGAAAAATTGTCTTGATTAAATTATATCCTGGAATTACGATTTTTATTGTGTACAATAAAAATAAATATAAAAAAAGGATTGGGGTGACTCAGTCACCCAGCGCGACCATTTTATTTAAAATCACTGTGTCACCCCTAACACCCAAAGATTGCATGTGGCTGAAGGTGTGGCTTAATCACAGAATGGCTCCAAATGACATTGAACATGATAGACAGTCAGAGGCTTTAAAATATGTACAGAAAATCACCTTTTTTTTTTCTTTTGAAACATTTTCAAAATCCTTGAATACGACACACGCTTAAGAAATCTAAGTACGAAAAATTAAAAATTCCAGAATATATCATCTAAACTTTGTTATAGATATTTTAATAACCGTCAATGGCGTACACAAGGGTAGAGTTTGGGGGTTCAAACCCCTACTATAAACCAACACATTTTTAATTTTAAGATTATATCTCTGTGCTATCTTCAACGTTTTTTTTTTTTTTTAAATATAGCCCCTTCCATTAAAGTAGTCTATATATGCCACTGATAACGGATGTTGCAAATTGTAAAGAGGAAAAATATGGAAAATACGAGAAGAATAAACTGGGACTTGGAGGAAATAAAATTAGGGTATGATTCTGATTTAGAGAATTGGATTTACTACTAGCTAAACGTTAATTGTTGAAATGTTATCATTAGTTTGTTTCCTTTCGAAAATGAGCAATTCCTTTCTACCAACTCACCGCAGTTGTAGGCTACTTTTAAATGCTTTTTGCCTTTACAACCAGGATTTCCAAAAGTTCTGTCTTCTGCTTTGAGAGAACAGTTCTGTTTTCCAGCGCAGATACTTCGGATGGTTTCGTCTGCGTGGTCTATCAGACAATCTGTTGAAAGAAAGAAATGTCTATCAAGAAACATTTATTCGATAAAAACAAAATCTTTCAGAGAAAGACTTACTTGAAGAATAAATGCCGAGTATACATGTGTGTGTTCCCCTCTAAATACCAAATTACATTGATTAATGCATGTCTTAAAATCCAGTATACATGTATGTGCGTATATGTATATATATTGTTACGAATTTTGAGTAAAGAATACTTAAAATAGTGTAAATAATTCATTTTTAGATTTGTAATGCGTTTATATTACTTTATGTTATATTTATTTTATGTTAAAATTATAATATTCGCAAGCAGCGCAGTCCCTTACGTTATAATGGTGATTCAATGGGAACTTGGCGAAATCTTGGCGACAGAGCTGACATTTTTGGCAAGCAAGTTGGCGACTTGGTGACCATTTTTGGTGACTTCGTGACCCTATGGATTATTCTGGATATTAGTGGAGAGATCCACTAATATCGTGTGAAGACCTGAGATTTATTCTGCGAATATTGCTGTTGAATGCCGTATTTCAAGGATTGTTTTTCGACAATAAATTCCCATTGCTCCTGAAGAGCTGTCTTGTTCTCTGTGACTGATTTGCATAAAATCCTCGAATCCCGATCAACGTAACAATATGCGAATACATTCACATCTTTGCTGCATACAGTAGTGACAAAAGAAAAGATGGGTTGCAAAAAAAAGGATTTATCTACGCAATTTTACGAGAGAGAGAGAGCCCATTTATATTATCGTTAGCTACGTATTTAGGAAGGAGCACTAATAATGGGGAGTAAATTCCGTGGACACACACCTACAATTTTTCTTTAATTTTTGTTTTTTGTTGATAACACATTTTATGAATTGGTATTTTTCTTTATGGACATTGATTATATGAAAAGGAATTATCTGGTTTTTCTCTGAAACTTTCCTTGTCGGTGAAGAGCGACTTGCTTTCGATGGTCTGCTAATTCTCCTAGAGCAGCTCTCTTCCATAACTTTACTCTTTAATTTTAAAAAAATCAAAACTTTTTTTTTTTTTGCTGAAGCAAATTATTATACCATTATTTATAATGTAAAGAAAGAGGTATTCCTTTTGGGGATGTAATCATGGCACAACTGAAAGTTTGGGATAATTTTAATTTTAGAACAAAGAATTCGACATAATTTTTGCTCAAGTATAAAGAGAGATAATTATCCCTTTTATGTATTTAAATGCTAGGGAAAAAAAGCAAAGATGCAATAAAAATAATATAATCCCATGTTCAAGTGAAGACAAATATTAGTTACTTTTAGAAATAAAGTAAGTGTTTTAGAAAGAAGTTTCAAACACAAAATAAGACACATATAAACTTTTATGTATTCTTGTTTTAGAAATTGCTAATAAATCTGTCAAAATATTCATGGCTTAATTCATTTAAGAAGGAAACACAAATAAATATCAAAATAAAGTTTTTAATGTGATTTGAAATGAAATGCGAGTTTTGAAATAGGGTATTCATAATTATATTTTGAAATAAAAATAAAGAGATTACAATTTTAAGTAAATATTAATTTATATTATACACACACACGCACATATATATTTACTGGATACTGGACGTATAATGTATATTATTTCCTTTATCGAAGCGAATCGTCTCCAAAAATTTTTCATACATTCCGAAAAACAATAAATATTTTCTTATAAAGTA
>BMAV01019096.1:45438-66040 GCA_019973955.1 Trichonephila inaurata madagascariensis
CAAAAAAGTGTTTGCAATTATACTATCCATAATACGATATGGGGTACAGAAGTCGTCTTCGCACGAGACTATCTCTGATAGCCCTAAATAACCGTCACCAATGATGACTTGGGCATGACAATTTCGTCCATGATCCCAGACATTGGAGAAATGTTCCCCTGATTAATGAGAGCACAATGGAACAGGCCAACGACCGAATACGATCCAGATCTCCTCAAACGATGGATTCCTCAGGTTAGCACAATGCTGTTGATGCTAGTGGAGTCTTACGCAGACCGAAATAGAACCCTCATATGTGTGACATCGTCCCAAACAGATCGAAGACACCTTGATAGCTGATGATCATGTGATGTGTTTCTACGCCTACAATATCCCACTGTGGATAGCATTGTATTTATAAAGCAATTAATATACTACCTCTTAAAAATTATATTCAAAATTTGGCAATCAAGTTTTTCGACAACCTGCCAAACATCAATAATTTCCATGGCATCAATCTTGAAAACTACAACCCAAAAATAAATACAAAAAGACCCAGAAGAATACTTCTGGACTCTTATAACCCCCCATAATAACGAATTCCGTCATTCACCATGATTTTCATGATGAATTTCGTTTCTGACGTTACAGTTTTGATTCTTAAATTCTCTTTTTTATTTTAATTTCTCTTGTTGCTTGCACTACGGAAACCCACGCAGATAAGCCTTAAATACCTTCCCTTTTCGAGTTCCATAACTTCAGGGCAGCCAATTGAGTGTTAACTTACAGACTACCATGGACTAATAGCAATCGCGAGGCTCTCGACTGCTTTCTTAACTTTTAACTTCCTTCTAGAAAGTCTCCCATGCAGTCACCATAACCACACCTCTTTGCCTTCCTCCTCTCCCCGCCACAATCTCTCTCTCTCTCTCTCAGGAGACTCTCTCTTCAATCAAAGCCCCACCATTTTCAGGTCACATATATTTCTTCAATGTGGAAAGGAGGAACGTTCCGCATTCTGTTTCCCAAAGTGTGTGTGTTCAGCTTCACTCATTCAACAAGAAAGGAGCACTAAGCAGTGGAATTGATTCCCAATGAATTGACAAATACTCGGAAGACGGAATTTTTCTTTCTTCTCATCATATGAATAAACTCAAACTCAGTGGCACAACAGCCCGAGAGGGCCAGGACCTACGGTGCCCATCCCAGTATACGTGACCATCGGGCGCTAAAATGCATGAGCAGATGTCCCGATCACAGGTGGTCAGTCTGAAGCGAGACCCCCAGTGCTTAAGACCCCAAGCAAGCTTGGTACTCATTTTATTGACCCACTGCAAGAGGAATGAAGGGCTGAGTCGACCTTGTCCAGTCCGAGGATAGAACCTCGAACCTGTGGTGCGGAAGCGCGAAACGCTACCACTCGGCCACTGGGCCTTCCCTTATATGACTAACCTGTTCTAATTCCCTACGATGACATTTGGGATGTTTAAATCTCTCAGGAGAGGTGTTTAACTTTTTTATTCTGCTCCATCAAATCTTTGCAAATTACAGACAATTGTTGAGAGACTGTTATGGTTTTCTAACACTTTCAGTGTTTCATTCACTCTGTGTCGAGACGTTTCACTGAAGACGACTACTGGGTGAAAACTGATAGCACACTGTGTATCCATAGGCATCTTTAAATCAATCACTCTTCAGAGTTGCATAGGTATGTGGATTTTGTTGAAAAGAAGTAAAAAATCTCGATATTTATACTTATTTTACAGATTTTTTGCGAGTACAAATTTCGATATCATCTCCTTTAATAATGTTTATTTTCTTCCTTCCTCAGTGATTCTACAGCCCAGGGGGGAGGGGGGCTTGGCCTTCTCAAGAAGCCTTTTCCAGGCCAGCCTTCTTCTTCCTGCTGGTGTTCTCCAATTCTTAGTTCTCAAAACTAGGAAACCTTTTTCTAGGCCATCAGTCCATTTTAGATTTGGCCTGCCTTTTTTTCCGCGTGCCAATTGGTTGGGCATTGAAAACTTTTTTAGTAGTGCGGTCTTCTTCCATTCTGACAACGTGGCCTGCTCATTTAATTCATTGTATTTGATGATGTTAACGATGTCAGGTTCTTTACATGAGTGATAGAGCTCGAAATCTGATCTTCTTCGTCATATGCCATTTTTCTGAATTCCTCCAAAAATAAATCTTAAAATCTTCGTTTCGTAGATACTTATCATGTGTTCTCATCTGTTCGAGACATGGACCAAGTTTTGTATAAGACTTTTATACAATAGAACCCTTGTTTTTCTTTTGTTTAAATTCGATATCATATATTTTCGTATTTTATTAAGACATGTCTTAGCCATAGTAATTCTCTTTTGGATTTCAGTAGTACAATCAGGCATGTATTTGGTCTTATTCTCATTGATTTTTAGTCCCATCCTGAGGGCCTCTTTCTCTAACAATCAGAAGGCTTGTCTTAGTGCCGTGGTCGTTTGAGCAATAAATGTTTATTTAGAGGTGTTAAATACAAACAGAATATAAATAAATCCTTAATTCTATTTTTTTCTCTGCCATGCTATCATACTTGAATTATTCCTATTTTAAAAACTTGTTTAAGACATTTTATTTTCAATGAATGTTTTAAGAGTGTACCTTTTTGTATTTTTTGCATGCATGCCCGTAATAAGCTCATTAGTTTTGAGTGTATTACGTAAGGGTTATATATATATTAATGATTATTAAATAAAAATTCTTAATCTCTTATTTAAAAATAATAAGGGTGTGACGGGGATTTATCGGAATTTCTACTAATAGTCCTCTTGGGATTTCTTTGGGGCCAGAATGGCAATTCTTTCCAACCAACCCAAGAAGAGAGCGTGTTTATGCAGATTAGCAATCATATATAGGGGAATGTTAGTATTCGCGAGGATCGCTAAGTGAAGCTCTGAGCGCTAAGTAAGTTAACTGAAGTGAGATAAAGTTCTAGGAGAAGAGTCTTAATTCTGTGAGTCGGTCTAGTAGTGCCAGTCCAGTTGAATTATAAGTGGGTCCGAGACCAGAGGAGTATTGCCTTAGCCAGAGCAAGTCAGATTAAAGGATAAATTGATGATTTACTGACCGTGACTGTTCGCCAAGGAAATAGCGGTAAGCTTCTCCATTTAAACTTTAAGGATAGAGTGGATACCGTTAAGTTAGGAATTAATCTATAAAGCTAGATTCTGTGGATAATTGAGCTATTTATCAGAAATATGGTTTGCGTCTCATCCCTCTTGATCATTATCCTCCTAGACTAGTATTGCTGTTGTATTGTACATAAATTAAGATCATAATAAACTAATTTTATTATGGCAGAATTTAGTGGTTCCTCTTATATTCCCTCAGACGTAGGTAGCGTGGATGGTAAGGAGAGGATATCCCTTACCCAAGGGATATCACAAGGGTAATATTATAATAAGGGTTATTATATAAAGGTTCATGTATTTTATAAGAATAAAGTTCATTGTTCTTGATGATTATGATTAATCATCGTGAACAAAGAATGACAAGAGTCGGCTGACTAGTGGTATATACTAATTAAATAAACCCAAGCTGGAGATGCCATTGTAATATAACTTCATGTTAAACTTTTTTTTTTTTTTTTGATGAAATTGCTTACGATGTTGACAAGTCATTTGCAAATAGATGTGAAATATTTACATAAAAACATTCAAAATGAAGAGAAAATAAACATATATATCCTACCTGGTCTACATTTGTACATGACTTCTATGAATTTGCGAACGCCAGGACACGGATCATCTCGGAATGTTTTCGGAGATATGAATAAGCGACACATTCTGTTCTTGTGACACCTTTCGTGAATGACCTAATTTCAAACAGAAAGAATGGAATAATTGGTCATTAATTAAAAGGAAGAAACTGAAATTGTGTAGAAACTGAGAAAAAATAAATACGTAGGCTGTTCAATAAGTAATAAGACTAATTTAACTGCCGCAAAACCACTAATCGGAATGTTGATTTTTGTGGCATAAGAAAAGTTTGTTGTCTGTATTAACAAAAGCTACCGATAGATGGCGTGTACAGACTCGTATTCTTGAGTATCACGTGATTGAACTGAAGCGTGTTTGTGGGCGCCTACGAGACGCGGCTAGTTGTCGAAATGGAAGCAAAACTCTGCAAAAATCAGCATCGAAGACCTTTGATATGATACGATATGATTAAAGACTGGAACAAGAAGGCAACAATATCTTAAAACGCTTTATCACAGTAGACGAAGCTTGGTTGTATTACTATGATCCAATCATAAAACAACAAAGTAGTGAATGGAAACATCCATCTTCACCTACTCTCGAGAAAGCAAAAACCGTGAAATCAGCTGGTAAAGTTATGACCATAATTTTTTTATTCTGAAGGAATTGTGTATCAACACGCAGTCGAACCCGGTACTACCGTAAACGACTCGCACTACACGAATGTCTTGCGAACAATGGTACAGCATGTTAAAAGAAAACGTCCATTGCTTCGAAATGGCTTCTAATTGCACCATGACAATGCCCGACCACATATTGCTCGTTGCGTACTGTATGTTTCGCAGCAGAACAACATAGATATTTTACCACACCCTCCATACAGTCCTGATCTCACTCCCTACCATTTCTGGCTGTTTCCTCAACTTAAGAAACCATTACGAGGTAAACGTTTTGCAAAGCATGTGTAAAGGCTGCTAGGCGGTTTTGAAACAGCTCTCACAAAACGGATTTTTGCAGGTTTTTAAGAAGTGGACAGAACTTTCGGATAAATGCATTACGTGCCACGGAAGTTATTTTGAAAAAAACCATGTAAATGATGACGATTAAAAGCATTCTGTTTATTTTATAATTTTAGTCTTATTTCTTATTGAACAGCTCTCGTAAGTAAAGTACCCTTTCCCTATATTCAATATAAATGCATCCATACATATATCTTTAGAAACTTAACATACCATTTGAACCAAAATATAAAAGAAATTTTCAAAGTTTTAATCATCTTTCTTTCACAATCCCAACAAGTAATGCTCTCTATATTCTGTAGAATACATAACCTCTCTGCTCTGTGTGACCGCTTTTTTGTCAGTTTATTCTTTACGATATGACTGGAACCTATTCTATGCCAAATATAAAATATCTTTTCCCAAGTTTCGTTTTATTGTCACATATTAACAAAGGTTTTAATATTCCATTGTTACTTGAGTTATGAAGTTTTTCAATTTGAAGAATTTATCTGAATTGAGAAGGCTACAGTTATAAAAAAAAAAAACAATTAGAGCATATAAAAAAGTGAAAACTAAATCATTTGCTTACAACTATTTATTTTATTTTAAACATTTTAAAAAATATATAGAGGTTCTTCTTTCAATATACTTTTTACTTATACTATCTGAACCACATAAAACAAATTTTAAATTCAAAAACACTGTATGGTATAAAAATTACTTATTCACACCTTTTTGTAAACTAATATCTATTTTATATATTTTACTCATCAAAAAAAAGAAAGAAAAACTGCAAGAAAAAAGAATGTCGAGGAATACAATGTATTTACAGAAAATAATTTTTTATTAAAATTAATGAATTTTAAGGTCATTTTCTAATTTAAAGCCTACAAGTAATTTTAAACATACATTTTTTTATCACTTGTAATTTTAAGCATATTAGCAAATGTATCCTTTAATTACTGGTAAAGTCTATTAATTTTGTTTGAGTTTTTTGTTTGAAGGAATGTTTTCTATCATAACACGCCTCGCATCTTTGCAATGTTCCAAGCACACCTTCAGGCGCATTTCCTTCACACTGTAATCCACGTTAAGTTATTTCAAGTAATTTTATTGCTTCATCATACGAAAGTCCAGAAATATACTTTAACAAGTAATATAAAAAAAAATTGTGAGTCAATTCCTACTTAGATCAATAAAGAAAAATTTTATTTTAGTGACTTTTTATTATATAAATAGTTATAATTAACACAAATATGTATATACATATAACACAATCACAACATTAAGTAGTAATTAATTTTTATTAATTATCATTAAAGTATCGTATTGTCATCCAAAGCAATCGTGTCTGTAAAATTTCAGTTCAACTGAATGCTTTAAAACGTGAAAAAAAAACCTTTTCAATTTTTGACACAAGTCGCCAAAATGGTCGCCAACGTGGCTGTATTTGTAATTCTTTAAATAATTAGCTGTAATCAATTAATTTTTATTAATTATAATTAAATTATTGTATTGTCATCCAAAATAATCATGTATATAAAATTTCAGCTCAATTGAGCGCTTTAAAATGTATTTTATTAACGATTGAAAATTCCACCAGGATAAATAAAAAAATAAATAAGTATATAGAGGGTATGAGCTATAAAAGCAGGAATTGAAAAATAGGGAGAAAAAAATTGAGTCACAAGAAAAAAGTTCGTTATACAGAAAATGCACTTCGCTATAGGGAGGTTATTTTATGAAGAAAATCGTGAAATGTTCTTGGTTCCAGAAAAAAGTTCGCTATATAGAAAAATTCGCAATATAAAGGTTCGTAATATGGAAGTTCGACTGTATATTGTATATAATTTTGTATAGTAATTTTTATATTGGTACAGAAAGTTAAGTTTTCCGTTGTCGAGCCGTGGTTTTGAAACTTAGTGCCATTGAAGGCCCGCCTTGTAGAGGGGTCGATGCCCGTTACATCTATCCAGGCTCAAATTCCACCAGTTGGAGTGGTATCTAAAATTAGAGGGGAGGGTGTGCTAGTCTCGTCACTTAACCGAAATAAAAATTACGAGGGCCCTTGCTAGTAGCTCTTGTGTTGTTACACAGAGTGACATACATTATAATCATATCTTACAGTTTTATAGATCAGTCTAGTGCTTCTCAAACTTTCAATATTTGCGACCAAATTTTCAATCATAGTTTTCATCTCGCCCCCCCCCTCCATACAATAACAATGTATTGAATTCAATAATACTATACCTTGAATCTAAACCTTAAATACGATTTTAATCTCTTAAGCGTATATAAACGTCTCACTCAACCAAAGCGTTAATTTCCCCTGACGTATATATACGTCTTTCCGAACTACGATCTTCTCTGTGCACTGCTTTCCATAACAATATTCCGAAGGCTTTGAAATGCAATAAAAGGACCTTGACGGTGTTTGCGAAGGATTTACTTATTTCAGAGAAGGTTTTACTTATTTATTCCTCCCCCCTTCCTCCCCAATGCATCCTATACGCGCACCTACTTGGAGAACGGTGTCATATAGGAGTGAATCGCGTAACTTTTAATCGGCAGTTAAGGGATTAATTATAAACCGTACAAATTATCAAGATAAGTTTTAATTTTTGTAAAAATTTTATATATGACAAGCCCATGGGATCACTGGTAATTATTAAACCTGTTCTTAACTAAGTATTATTACATTGTGTAGTACTGATACATTTATAAGTGTATTATATCAGTGCAAATGTGTATATTATGTTTTATTATGTCAGAATGTATTTTGTTTGTTTACTTTCAGTATAGTAAATTATCTTATGTTTTTGACTTTTCAATATGCTCGCACCCCTTCGAAGAGTTATCCCACCCCTCTAAGAGGGCGCGCCCCGCAGTTTGAGAAACGCTGGATTAATCATTTACTTAAAAATGTTTTGAAAATGGAGACAATTATTGAATCAATTTTGTTTCGACTTCAATAACACATTCAATAAAAATAACTTTGGATCTTTTAAACGCTTAAAAAATTTGTATTAATGTGTTAAATTTTTATTTAACAATTGCATGGAAAAACTTCCTGTGTATGTAACACGGGTAACCAATAACAATAATTTCGCTAATTGCCGTCTGGGTGGCGTAGTTGGTTTGGCACTGGATTTGTACGCCCAAGGTTGAGGGTTCGATCCCGGCCTGTCAGTGGATTTTCATGATTCAAAAAATCCACAACGTAGATGTTGTATGATTATGCAGCATTTAATTATCCCTAGAGTGTCTGTTTGACTTCGGTGCTCTCGGCAAAACTAAATTCCTGGAACGGTTTCGCATCATCAGGTCTCAGGTGCCTCCCTCTAGGGAAGAAACTGAGCATCAAAATTATTCGGTAATTGGCATACCACCGATATGGTGCCGCACTAAAAAGAAATACCAGCTTCCGGTGAATGTACTCGGTCCGCAAATGGTAAAACACCAGCCCGCAGCCCCATTAGAAATAAAAAAAATAATTTCTTTAATGAAATGTCATAATTTATTTTTTGCATAATAGAAAAATTCACGCCATGGACAAAATCATATTCACAGCAATGTCAAAATTTCTTAGGGATTTTTCTCTCATTATATCACATATTCAAAAGAAGTGTTTTCTATGTTTTGAAAATCACGCACCAGAAGTATTGGTTTTAGCTAAGTTTTTCTTAAAAAAATATTCTGAGCCTAAACTTTTGGTTTTTGGCCATTGTTTTGATTTTTTTTTTTGTCAGAATCTTAATTGAGATAGGTATAGAATTCTAATCTCTTGTAGATAAATTTTATCACAATCATTGCAAGGAAGTTTTCAAAATAAATTTTGTCTTGAAAAATTTATTCCTATGCCCTACAGCAGGGGGCCGGCAATCTTATAGCTATGACGTGTCAAACCAATCTACCAATTGGATGCAGCACATGACACGTAGTAAAACATTTTTGAAAAGATTCGATTCCCGTGATAATGCATGCAGAATTAGAGAATTGAAGTCAAATATATAGATTAACAGTTTAATAACATATTAGTTTTGCATCATTTGAAGATATTTCTTAACATAAAAATAAACAGCATAAAATTTAATTATTTCTTCAACAAAAATTTAAAAAAATTAAAATTGTGTATGTTCAAAATAAGAAATATACAACATAAAAGCTAAGTATTTCTCTTCATTATAGTTAAATAAAAAGATAAATAAAAATTCTAATGAGAACCTAGTGCTTGCAGCGCTCTACTTTCATATGGCAGAATAAGGAGTATAATTTGTGACTCGATTTGACACGATTCTGAGCATCCAACTGTTAAACAATTTATTTGCGCACTCAGAAAATTTCCCGTATGAGGAAAGATTTTTAATTTAGATATGTAAAACCAAAAGCGGAAAGCAGAGTACAAGCAACTTTCTTTCTTCAAACTATTAAATCTCTCCAACAATGACGTTCAATAATTTATACAATAGCTGTAAGTTTATTTTTAGAGTTATCTTTCATATTTTTTCGTAATTCCGTAAATTTCTATAATATAATTCTGAAGTCGTTTGTCAAACAAGAGGTCCATTACAAATTTATCAGCTTCCATCTACTCAAAAATCGACAAATTTGCAGAGTAGTGCAGAATGCCACTGAGAATTGTACCATGTGCCAAAGGGGGCCTGCGTGCCATAGGTTGCAGATCTCTGCTCTGCAGTAAAATTACATAATCGTTGCAAATTTGCATTCAATCTATTATTGAGTAGCAATACTTTCTAGATAAAAATACTAAACTTTCAACAACAAAAAAGAGTTAAGCAAAAAAGAAATTTTAAAAGTCAATTCCTACTTAGGTCAACAAAGGAAAAATTTATTTTAGTTAAATTTAAAAAATAAATTAATACTTGAAAAAACTGCAACAACATCAAGTGTCATCCACTCTACAAGTTTTTGAAAAAAATTTGAAGCCAGGAAAAAATTCGTTAGAAAAACTTACTGACGCCATCTGTTAGTGCTAGTTCTAACTTCGTCAGAAATAATGCAGAGTAAATTTAAAATAAAAAAATAAATTTAATTAATGAATTAATATTTGAAAAAAACTGAATTAACATCAAGTGAGTTAACATCAAGTCACAACAAGTTTTAAAAAATGTATTTGAACTTGAGTGGATAGATAAAAAGTTTTCTATTAACGATTGAAAATTTGAACAAGATATATATATATCTTGTTCAAATTTTCAATCGTTAATAGAATATATATATATATATATGTATAGGGAGAGAGTGAACGAGAAGAGAAGGAATTGAAAAAACAATCAAGCTTTGATAAGAATGATTTTGTAATATCAACTAACCTGTAAGGCTTTTGAAGATTCACAAGACTTAGGCACATAAATTGTGTTTTTATGAGCACACAGATGTCCAGCATTGACTTGCCTTCCATAAAAGACATAATGTATACTGATTACTGTATTGGAAGTACAATGGAGATGTAACTCTTCGTCATCGCATGCATGTGACTGGAAGGGAAATAGAGTCCTGTGCCATTTTTCTAAGGAAAAAGAAGAAATTATATATTTAGAAATAGTTATTAAAATCTCTGCTACAGTTCATTGCATTTTTCAAGGCATTAAACACAATACATTAGATTAATGTAATGCTGTTAAACGTTTTATGGGTGATGGCTTGTTAAATAAGCCAGAAATGGCTAATAAATACAGATGTATATTTTGGAAGTCTCCTCAGATGATCTTTTATGATTGCAAATTACCAGATTAGGATCCAGTATAATACAGTAGAGTCCCGAAAACTCGACCTAATACGGACCGAAGAGAAACCGAGTTTGCGAAAATGCCTAGTTATCGGGAATGGAATTAAAAAGGAATAAGTACGAGTGTTTCCTCAGAAAATATTGCGTTGCACTTGTATGAGTTGTTTGCTTGAGAATACAGCAGAAAATAAACTGCTTGAATACCCTTAAACGAAGGAAAAGTACTTACTTAATGAAGGTATAGAGCACATATTTACTACATGAAAATGAAAATAAATGAATACATAGTATAAGATGTAATTTACCTATTCAGACACACCTCAGAAAAATGCTTTATGGAAGTATAAAACTGTCTATAATGAAAATTAAGTAGCCAACTTTTCAAAAACTGGCAACTTTTTTTTAAAAAAAAAGAAATGTGTAATATCTTGGTGTGTCTTTCGCACTGCACTCTGCGCTTTGCTGCTTCATCACGAAGACGACGAAAGAACAGTGTCCATTACCGACGCACCTTGTTAATACTGAAGGGTGGTTTCGTCAGACTTTGGTAGTTAGTAGTTTAGAAGTTTGTACGGTGTCCTGGACGTTGTCTTCATCAATTTCTGGCATTTTTTCATTAACTGTGACAGCAGCAATAATTTCTGCATCGTACATTGTGTCTTGCTCGGTACCGTACTAGAATCATTGTTCGACGTCATAATAGACCTACAAGGGTGCGGCTGAGTTATTCAGACTGTATAATTGAAAGAAAGTTCTGGAGTTTTCTGTATAATTGAAAGGAAGTTCGCATCAGACTGCTAGCGTACTCTAAATTTTTGTGCATTTTATTTACGAAGGTTGCTTTCTAAATGACATCGAATGGGGAAATCAAAAGTTAATTTTCCTTTTAGAGTCAATTTTGAGGCTTGTATTCAGTTACCCAAGGGACGGAGTGGTTAAATACGTGGAAACGTGATAAATTATATACACATTCCTTTTTCGTGAGGAGGATGTAGATATTTAAATGCAATCTCATTTTTATTCGATCAACCACCCAGAATTGCTGCAAACATTAGAAAAGTATTGTTCCATCTTAGGCCTGTTCCTTCTAACTTGAACGCGGTTCACAATTATTTACCTCTTCACCAGTTGTCCTCGTGTAGTTCCACAGCGACATCAGTTCAAGACAACCAACCAATCAGCATAACGGTTTTCTATTTGTGCTTTTTTCAACAAATAGTTTTTTTTCATATCTATCAACTTTTTATAATGACTTTGCGAACATTTTCATTCAATATCATTTTGAAATTCCTCACTAAACAGTTTTTGAAAATAAATATAAACATATACTAGAACAGACTATTTTAAATATTTGATCACTTTTCACTCTTTTGGCAAGGATTTCGTGGTGTAATTAATTTTTCAAATGTTACTTGATACATATTTATTCAGTTTTCACATTTGTCAGCTGAAATTTTGCTATGCAAACAATTTGACAATTGTATAACTTGTGAGTTACTAATTTAAAACCATTTTTCTACAAAAATATTCTTTCAAAACAAATGCTTTATTTGTGAGAGCTTAGTATTGAGTCCACATTCGAGGTTAAATTTATTTATGTATTCCAAAAATCTTCGAGAGTTGTCACTTTTCGATTCTCGTCTATTCTTCCTATTATACTTATTCCTTGAGGGTTTTGTCTTACATATTAATATCGCTCAAAGTATTTCTTAGAATATTTAAACGAGTTGGAATCATCAAAGTATAAATTAACTTTCAGATATGCACACAAATTAAAGCAATTTATAAGCGAATGGAAATTTGTCAGGATAAAATATTACAATAATTCGTTATCTTGTTTCAACATTGTTAAATGTCATATTAAATTCGAGGGTGATATGAATATACTCTTTTTTGTTCCTTTCTCTTTAGATTTCCCAAAATGGAATAAAATATGACTTGTGTGCATTTGCTCGTATGGAAGCCATGTTGGCTCATTTCCGTTTTGTCTTCATCCTCTTCTTCATTATTCATTTCACCTTAAGGGAAATGAGGTAGAAACAATGACACACTTTGTATATTCCATTCACTGTCTCCGTGTAATTTATTATTAATTGTGCTCTCTGGAATTCTATCAAATGATATTAACCCTGTTGTCACTCGTCGTCTAAGAACAAATGTAATATTTTCCCTTGTTATTATTTTATGAATTTGATTCGAATTCTTGAACAGAAAACAAGAATGAGTTTCCGTAGACTTGTAAAAATAATCGTAATAGGTAAACTGATCTGCATAATGATATTCTCTCTCTCTCTCTCTCTGGAATGCAATTTGCTGACGCAAGCAAAAAACTAATTTCAAAAGGTAATTCCGTTAAATTTTAAGTTAGATATACAGAATTTCAAAGATAGGGTAAACTCTTGGTAAATACGAGCATCAAAACAATTAAAAATACACTACACTAAATCTTTTTACATTTTTCCGAAATTAAGATATTTCAAACTTTAGACTATGCCTTTCTAATGGAATATGAACAAACCTCTAATCTTGTTGCTATGTCCCGCAACAAATTATGCAATTGTCCATATTTGAAATACTTTGGGTAATATGGGTACAATTGTGTCGGAAATAAGGGTAGGTTGCATTACAAAAAAGGTAAAAGAAATTGTTGTCTCTACATTTACCTTTTCCAAACAGAAATGCATTTTTACACAAATTACATGTTTGACAAAAGATAAGAAGTAAAATTAACCCTTTGTTATTGAACAAATTGTATCATAAAAAATGTCCAAGCTTTTATAATAAAAATGATAAATAATTGAATGCTGAAAATCAAATAAACTATTAAATTAACATAAATTATTACAAACTTAAAGAAAAGCAACACTTAATGAGGACTTGGACTTGTATATCATACGTTACACTCATTACAATACAAGGAGTCACTCACACATTCCTCATTGAAGCAGGATGAACAAGAGACACAACATTGCACCCATTTCTGTGCTTGAATTTCATCCTAACAATTGTCACCACAAACAGGACAAATGAAATTGGAATTGGACTCACTTCTGTTTGAACCGCACAGCACACAAACAAATCACACAGTCGCCATGACACTTTAGCATTGCCAACCCCGCATTGCGAATGCACCTACTTCAAACCATTATGTCAGCGTTTCTCAAACAGTGGGGCGCGGGATATTTCTACGAGGGGGGCGCGAGCATATAGAAAAGCCGAAAACTAAAGATTATTTAAAAAATTATTAATTTACTGAAAGTAAATAAACAAAATACATTCTGACATGATAAGAAAATAAAATACACATTTACACTGATATAATACATTTATAAATGTATCAGTACTGCGCAATGTATTTTATAATTAATTTAAAAATACTAAGTTAAGAACAACATTAATAATTACCAATGACCCCATGGGCTTGTCATACATAAAATTTTATATAAAAATTAACACTTATCTTGATAATTTTTGCACGGTTTTTAATTAATCCTTTAACTGCCAATTAAAATTACGCGATTCACTCCACAATGCCACCGTTTTCCACGTAGGCGCGGGTATGTGATGTATTGGGGGGAGGGGGGAAATGAATAAATAAGCAAATCCTCTGAAATAAGTAAATGCTTCGGAAACACTTTCAAGGTCCTTTTTTTGCATTCCAAAGCCTTCGGAACAATTTTAAGGATAACAGTGCACATAAAAGATCGTACTTAGGTAAGATGTATATATACATTCGAGACAATTAACGCTTCGTCTGTGCGAAACGTTTATATACGCTGGTCGCACTTAAGCGGTTGAATTCGAATTGTAGATTTAGCGTCAAAGTGTTGTATTATTAAAATAAAAACATTGTTATTGAGTGGGGGTGGGGGGGGAGCGCGAAGAAAATTACTATTGAATATTGGATCTCAAGTATTGAAACTTTGAGAAGCACTGCATTATGTGCAATATATGTGTGTATTTGCTTAAATGTGCCCATATTTGCCACGTTCACCCTATACGAATTAACTTGCTGTATCGAATTGTTTAATACTTTTTATAACTTTTAATTTATAGGAATATGGTAATTAATACCAATGTGGGATTGGGCGAAACAAGATGTTTTATTGTAAAAAAAAACAAAAACACAATGGATTTATGACTTAAAATAACGATCTTTTGTTTACTTTTAATTTCCAACAAGAGCACTACAACTGGGGAATAATAGCCTTTGTGCTTCAAATCCCACATAAAGATATTAACTGTATTAACTACAACTGGTTACTGAAGACGTAAGCTCATTGTGTTATGAATAATGGGAAGGTGAGAGAGTCGATACACAACCTCATTTTGTATTTATTGTACTAACTTCCATTATAAAAAAGTGTAGAGTATTTGCGTTAAAGTTAGCATTAGCGGATAATACAAAATGATACGTATTTATTTGTTTGAGAACGGCCGGAATCCACTTGAAGCTACGTAACTTCGAATTCTCTGCTCGAAACTGAACAAGAGGTGTTGCCAATATAAAATATATACGTTGAAATGCCGCACATTTTACTATCTTAATTTTCGTACGTTCTGACTTACTTTTTCGCGTATTCTTTTCTCATTTCACATGAAAATTTGAAGATCCAACTCTATTTAATGTGCACCATCAGCCATTATAAAACACACTAACTGCATTGCCCGGCGTTGCACGGGATTTCTCGTTTATAATTTTTTCCTTCTTCCCTTCTCAATATCAGCACTTCTGAGCCATTATAAAACACATTATTTTCGATGGAATCAAGAATCTAACTCAAGACTCTCGACTGAAAGATTGTAGGTAATGAAACTAAATACCACTGGGATACTGCGGCCCGGAATTGTCAATAATTCAGTTTAAATCACGATATATAAATTACTTATTTATTTTGTTTAACCCTTTATCTACCGACGGTACTTCTAAGTACCACTCACTTTAAAATTACATAGAATAACCATTTTTACGAATACTCTGACGATACTTAGCAGAAATATTCCCTTAAATCCGCTCTTCCAAGATATAGGGCAGCACGGGTTCTATGATGAGTATTTTAGCAGAGAAGGCGAATAGTTTTAGAGCAGAAATTTCGTTTTCAGTGCATTGCGAAAATTGTCATTTTTGTTCCGAAAAAATAGTTAATGTCAAAAGGTAAGTGTCTTATTTTTTTTTTTTTTTAATGTTAATGAAGATCTTAGAAAGCGATTTAACTATTTGTTTTAAGAGAACAGTGTATATATAATTAATTTTACAGTTGAATATCTGTAATTAATTAATTAGCTCTAAAGGATTAAATTTCCTAAAGTTGAGTATTTTGTTTATGTATGTCCCTTAATTTTCAATGTAATGATTAAAAAAAAACATTGCATGAAAATAACTGCAGTAAATCATAATGCGGTAGATAAAGGGTTTTAAATCATCATCGTTTTTTGACAACAAGAGAGTCATTGGCATATTTGATTTTGTACTTTCCAACCATTCAATTCATTTAAGTATTCCAAAAACGTTTTCCGTTTTATTTTTAAATTTATTGCTTTGCACGTAAGATTGAGATTTTTGAAATGAAGTCATCTTGTGAAAAATAAAACGGCAATAATTGTTAGGGATTGCAAAAGCAGCAAGAGTTGTACCATTTTGGAATGCTAACTATAAACGGATCCTATTTTGAATAAATTACCTAAGGTAGTATGTAATATTTTTTTTCTCATGGCGCGTCAAATTTAGGTGACATAGTTTTCTCAAACCCCGACTCAAGTAAGTGAAAGAATATTAACGTCGCAATGTTCAGCTACACGAGGGCTTTTGGCGACGGACCTCATAATTTTGAACCATGGTCGAGTGACGAGGACGACACTTGAGCTGGCGCCCCCTTCTCCTAACTACCATTACTACTACTTTTGAGCTCTCGACAGATTTAATGTGCATCGCTCCCCTGCAAGACGGGTCTTTAGTGGTACTGGGCTCGAACTCATGACATGCCATCCACGATCCGATACCTTGACCACCAGGCTACCGCGGCTATATTACCCCGACTCAAACAAATTACGTTGTGATTTTAACTAAACTAGTAAATTTTATTGCCTGATTTGAGGCTGTGATGAATAGCACGGCTGTGTAAGATCATGTTAGTGGATAAATCACAGTAAAATTGTTAAGTGTATGGTCCCAGTACCTAATGTTGTGATGGAGAGTGCCAATTTTCTGCATTTTCAAAAATGTGATAGTTATCACTTAACCGAGTGATATAGTTTTTTTTTCTGTTTTTCTCAGAACTATTATGACTCCCCTTTTCATCTCGTACCCACTTGACGTTGAGCTTTGAGACACCCTGTACATATTCATCACATGCCTTATAACATAAAAGATTATCATATTAAATAATAATAGCATATATAAATGTATTTACAAAAATAAAAGTGGATCCATAAAAATCAATTCTTGATCTGGATGGATACAGAATAGTAGGTAATGAATGCATTTTTTGATAACTATTAAATACGAAAACAAGTTTTCGTCATGAAAAACAATGTTACACCCTTATTAAATTCACATAAAATTAAAATATTGCAGGAGAATAATAATAGATTCGAGAGGAAAAAAATTGTGATGTTTTTTTCTTTTCATTCTTATTTTAAATAAAAATACTTTTGAAGGGAAACAAAATAAAATAATAAAAAAGATGGGTGTAACGAAAATTAAGTTCCTCATGTTACCCATAAATTTTAACAAAAAAATAATGTAAACCATGTAAAACTGAAAAAAAAAATATATGTATGTTTGTTTAAAACAGGGTTGTGGAGTCGTAGTCGGAACTATGGAGTCGGATTGATTGAGTGTGATTGAGTGAATATTAACGTCGCACTATTCAGCTACTCTAGGGCTTTTGGCGATGGACCTTGTAATTTTGAGCCATGGTCAAGTGACGAGGATGATACTTGAGCTGTCGCCCCTCTCTCCTAACTGCCAAATCACACCATACCAACGAGAGGACGTTTGAGCTTCGACTTAACGTGCATCGCCCCCCTGCACAGTGGATATTTAGTGGTGCTACATTAAGTCGGCTAGATTTTTGTGTAAAAGGAGTCGGAATTGCTAAAAAATACGTCGATTCCGATTCCTACTCCAGTTTTTGTTGAACAGTTACAATTTGAAATGTAATTAAAGTGAGTTGAAAAAAAATAGTGATAAATTGAGTTATTATTTTTATCTATTTTTTGATTATGAATTAACTTTCGAGAAATGTTAGGTTAATATTGAAAAGGTCAAGATAAAGCGAATGAAAATAAAAAAAAACCAAGAGTCTTAAGATAAAAAAAATGAAAGAAAAAAAAACAGACAAGAGATTTCTACTTGAATAAATAGAAAAATACGATCACTCTTGCAAGACCCCCTTTTAAAACTTATACAAATCTATCCTGAAAAGTTAAAAGTAGTAGCCCCTGTGTGTGTGAACAGTAACATCTCTTCATTCTACTCTCTATAATAGAGTAGAAAGACTATTCTCGGCTCTGAAGCTCATCCAATCGGATCTACGGTCCTTTATCAAAGAAGATCTTGACGAAGCTATACTGTTTTTCAGAAATTACTAATGACAGTTTCTCCGTTTCATAATAAATACTAATTAATATAAATAATCTACTATGCCATCGATTTTTTTCTGTGTATCATTTATTACTTTTTTTCTATTAAATAAAATAAAATAAGCTGCAGCACATGTGTATATATTTAAATATGTATGAGGGTATCTCGGAGTCGTTAAGGTATCCGACTACGTTCGGAACCGTGATTTTAAAAAATCGCATAAATGGGTACTTTTCATGATATTTAGTGTCACTTAGATTAGAATACATGTATAAAATTGTTTTAAGGACATTTTGACAAAGAAAAATGATTTAAATACAATATTTCGGCAAAAAATTAACTTAGAATAACCTTTTTTCAAAATTTTCTCCTTTTGTGAAAAATGCTTCTATAAAATAATAATATTTTGTCTGTATATAGCTCAGACCACTGTACAGAGGCTTAACTATGAATTTTGAAAAATTCACATTATTTTCAGAGTTACAACCATTTGAAATAATCAATGGCGTTTTTTTCTTAAAATTTCTCCCCTGTGTTGTCATAAAACACGAATAAACCCACTTCAAGTTATATATTTCAAAAATTCTAGTTGAGCCTGTGTACAGAGGTCTGATCTATATACAGGCAAAATATTATTATAATAGAAGTCTTTTTCACAAAAGGAGAATATTTTGAATATTAGTCATTCTATGTTCATTTTTTTTGTCAAAATATTGTACTTAAATAATTTTTTTTGTAATACTATTCTTAAAACAATTTTATATACCTTTTCTAATCTAAGTGACACTAATATCATAAATATTATCCATTTATACGCTTTTGCAAAATCACTGTTTCGAACGTAGTCGGATACCTTAAGTTTAAAATTCCAGCAATCAAAGTCAGAGTCGGTCATTTTCCCTACCGACTTCATAGCCCCTGTTTAAAAACAGGTGACCGAAAAAAATATTAGTATTTAGCAAGACTAATACAACTATATTCGCAATATTTTCTGTATTCTTACGAATTTTGTGCAGTTAAAATTTTATCTATAAACAACTAGTTAAAAATCTACATTCATTTATGCAGAGATAAATACTATCTTAATTGTTAAATTCCTTTTTTACCATAGAATTCAGATATGGGGAAAATGAATTTGAGTATATGAGCCAAAATTTTGAAACATTTTAAGGAAAAATATATATATTACTAACTTTAATTTAAAAAATCATGTAGCAACTTAAATATTCAATGGGGTAACTCTTAGAAAAATAACTGTTAGGGCAACATGACAAAAACCATTCCAACATTATTCTAACACAATGTTAGCTATCCTGTCATAAAAAAAATAATGCACAACATTAATCTATTATTCATTATCTAGATAAAAATTATACTCGAGGAAAATAGTCCAAAAACTGATAAGAAAAAGAGATAACCAAGAAAAAAAAAAAAAACGGGGGGGGGTATTGATAATTATTAAAGGAGCTATAGATAATAAAATTGAAAAATGACCGCTCAAGTTTTTCTTTCATAGTCAAATTGAAGAACAGGGTACTGAGATAAAATCATAATTCAATTATACATTTAAAAAGATAATACATCTTTTTCTAGGTAAAGTTCAGCTATTTTATATATTTTTGTTTGCCCTAAGATATAGTTTAGTAAAAAACAAGTAATAAAAAAAAATTTTAAGTCAGTTCTTACTTAGGTCAACAAAGAAAAATTTCATTTTAGTCACTTTCGATTAAATAATTACAATTAATATAAATATGTATATACATATGACAGAATCACAATATTAAGTGGCCAAATAGAAAGCGATTTTTCTTGCAATTTTCCATTTTCTTTTCTATGGTGTTGGACTATTGTTTTTTTGTTTGTTACTATTTATTCATTAATTAAATTTAATTATTCCAATAAAATAATATTGTAAAAAGAAATCACACTCCCAGAAATTAGGCCATTCGAGGTGGGATTCGAAATCATGACCTCTGGATTAGAAGCCCAACACGCTATCCATTGCGCTACTGGGACACAAAAAGAGCATTTTTCCTTTTTATATATGGTGTGGGACTATTATTTTTGTTTATTTCTTTTTATTCATTAATTAAGGAATTAGCATCTGTAAAAATTGTATTCGCATCAAGTGTCATCCACTACAAGTTTTAAAAATTGTATTTGTACTTGAATGGATGAATAAAATGTATTTTATTAACACTTGAAAATTTGGACAAGATATATATAAATAGGGAGAGTGTGAACTATAATAGTAATAATTGAAAAAATCAGTATATATCATGATAACACTTAACCTTTTCGTCGTGTTATGCATTTTGCACTTTTTTTTTGCGATATAAGTTTTTATTGAATATGTAAGAGACAGTTTATATTAATTTTAAAACCACTGACTTTTTTTTTCAACACACACACACAGGCTACACGTTCTTCTCAGTGTAACTTTTCTGAACTCAGTTATTTTTCAAATTAAAAGGTATGGATTAAAATTAATAACAAACTTAAAAAGTCTAACAAAATTTTATAATCGATATTTAATTCATTCATAAAAGAGAAT
>BMAV01019097.1:0-12851 GCA_019973955.1 Trichonephila inaurata madagascariensis
TTGTGAGTTAATTTTTGCCAAAATGTTGTATTTAAATAATTTTTTGTCATAATGTGTCCTTAGAACAATTTTATATATGTATTCTAATCTAAGTGACACTAAATATCATAAATATTAACCATTTATACGCTTTTTCAAAATCACTGTTTGACTGCTGTGCCGTAGGGACTGGGTTCAAATCCCGGAGAAGACATGGATATTTGTAAATGTATAATACCTGCGCGGCATGGGGTACTCTAAATAGCCATCGAGCCGCATGTCCTCTCGTGTGGTTGGTGGAAGGGGAAGAGAGGTTGGAGGCCTCTGACCACCCCCAGAGTGTTCTCCCTCTAAACTGGGATGGAATCGAGCCAAATCGTACTGTCACCTGTATGGTGCTCAAAGCTACGGCTAACGACAGGCGTCACTTAGCTCTTTGCCATGATGAATTTCATGGGCCTCGATCTTGCCTTTGCCGATCAGGTGGCATTATTAACAACAACTCTTACAGATGATGAAAACCGCGGCAGCCAAGTGGTCATGGTTACTATCTCGTGGCCGACGTGTCATGAGTTCGAGTCCTGGTGCCTCTGAAAACTCGCCATATAACAGTGCCGATTTAAGCTCATTCTGGACCCTGGGCGCAAAAGATCCACAGGCCCCCTTGGCCCTGGAGGATCGAATTTTATAACCAGTGAGTGAATATTAACGTCGCACTGTTCAGCTACACGCGGGCTGGCATCTACTGAGCTGGCATCCTTTCTCCTAACAACCACGCCAACGGGAGGACGTTTGAACTCTCGACAGTTTTAACATGCATCGTTCCCCTACACTGCGGGTCTTCAGTGGTACTGGGCTCTAACTCATGACACGCCAGCCCCGAGTCCCATACCTTGACCACTAGGCTACCGCGGCCACAATTTATAACCAGAAAATCTGTTATAAAGTCCAGCTTATCCGGGCCCTTGGGTGCCCGCCCCAAGCACCCAATGGATAAACCAACACTGCCGCATAAAGAGTATAGTGCACGTCAAATCTGCAGTGGTTTTAAAATCTTGGCGTAGTGTGGAAGTTGGGAGAGTGTGGTGTCACACTTGACCGTGATTCAAAATTACGCGTATTGTCGCCAATAGCCCTCGTGTTACTATACAGTGAGATGTTAATAAACTCTTATTCACCTTATACTTGACGAAAAACACTAAAATTCTATTTTCTAAACACCAATAACAAAATTAAATGTTTTTAAAATGCTATAGCTCTGATGAGAAGACAGGAACCTACAGTCTTAGGAATTCTACATATTTTTTTCAACCGCAAGATCAATATTATTTTTAAAGAAAAAGCTGAAATTATATTTAGCATTAGAAATATCTTTCTGAAAACTTATATTGGTGAATTGGTTGAATATTAACGTCGCACTGTTCACCCAAAAAGGGCTTTTGGGGGAAGACCACGAAATTTTTAAAAACCATGGTCAAGGACGAGAACGACCCCCGGTTTGACCCCCCCTCCTAACTACCACCCACCCAACGGGAGGGACTTTTTCAGCCTCGACAGATTTGGCCGCATCGTTTTCCCCCACAGGGCCCGGGTCTTTTGGTACGGGGCCGAACTCGGAAAGGGGAAGCCAGGGGTCCGATCCCCTCGGTTTCCCGGGGCCCCGCAATTTATTTTTGAACAAGTAATAAAAAAATTAAGTCAATTCCTACTTAGATCAACAAAGAAAATTTTTTTTAGCTATTTTTTATTAAATAGTTCAATTAACACAAATATGTATATACATGGGACAGAATCACAACATTAAAGGGGAATTGATTTTAATTCATTATCTTTAAAAAGTATCGTATTGTTTCCAAAACAATCGTGTAAAAAAAAATTTCCCTTTCCCAACTGAATGTTTAAAACTTAGAAAAAAAAAATCTTTTAAAGTTTTGAACAAGCCCTAAAAAAAAGGGTCGTCGTCACTAAAAATGATGCCAACGTGGCAAAGTAATTTTTAAATAATTAGTTTTAATCAATTTTTTTTTTAAATTTTATAATTAAATTATATTGTATTAAAAAAACCCAAAAATAATCATGTATATAAAAATTTAAAATCTCAATGGGTTTTTAAAAAAATGTTTTTTTATTAATGGTTGAAAATTCCCCCAAGATTAATAAAAAAAACAAATAAATATATGAGGGTGGGAGAGTTAATAGTATAAAATTAAAACAAAATCAGTTCTAGTTCACATACCACTAGTTTGGGGTTTAAATTAAAAATTTTTTTGGCCCACTGTTTACTTTTCCCCCTTTTGGGTTAAACGAAGAACTACATTGTGAAAATTTTTTCCCTTTTTGTAAGAAAAAAAGCAATGATACGGAGATACTCTTAATCCCCATTTGGTTTTTTTTTTCTTTATCTAATCATTCTCCGCATTACGCTATCGTTACACCTTATCAGCCATAAATATTACAAAATTTTTTGTTTGTGAAATTTTCCCCCAGACACTTGTCCTCCTTTTTCTTTATTCTTTTTTAAAATTTTGGGATTATGTTATTTTTAAAGAAGCAATCCATTCCTTGAATGGTTTGGGCGTTTTTGGGAACAAACCCCGGATTCCGTGACATTCAAAAAAGTCTTTTTGGGTGTGTGGGGTAAATTGAATCCCTTTATTCATGTAAAAATATCTTTCATTTTGCGTGTGTTCCCCTTACAAAATCAAAAAAATACCCCTCACGAACCCTAAGAAATAGGGGGATTCAATGAAAGGAAAATTTTAAAAAAATTTTATTGGGAAAGGTTAATGGGAAAATTTATTTAAAATATTTTAATAATTTTAAACCCAATACTTAATAATATACGGGGTTTGGGGCCGGAAAAAAAGTTTCCCCAGTCGACTGTGGTCAGAGTTTTTGGAAAGTCAAAACATAGAATGGGAAAAAAGATAAGACCTCTCTTTATTTTTTCGGCATGCCCCAAGTACAAGGACTTTTTGTCATCCCGTTTGATAAGCTTCAAAACCCTGGGGGAAAAAAACTCAGGGCTTTCCCTACGGAAGGGGCGTTTAACGGCTTGTTTGATTTCCCCAGCATTGTTTCCCAAAAGAACCCCAGGCGCCAGAAGAGATAAACTCACGGTGCGAGACCCGGCGGGGCTGGGCGGGGGTGTGGGGGCCCTAAAATTGAGTTACAATAGGGTTTTTGGGTTCCCGCCCTGGGGTGTGGTCTGGCATTTTTTCCAAAACCGGGAACCCCAACCCTTGAAAAGCCCCAGGTCACTTTTCTGAATCCCCCTTATTCAATTTTCGACGGGATGTCGAAAACAACCCCCCCAAAAGCCCAAAGGAAAAAACGCTTCTTCCGTATGAAAAACCCGGGTGATTTTTCCTGTGGGGTTTTTTTTAAAGCTTATAAAACGGTATGACAAATGTCTAAAAGGGGTTTTTTGGTGCTTAGTAGGAAAAAAAAGGGGGAGAGGATTATGTTTTTATTTTTAAAGTCCCCATTTTATGTTTTGACTTTTACCCAACCGGGCCCCCCCAGTCGACAGGGGCATTTTCCGCCCTCACCCTGTATAACCAAGGTTATTTTGGGATTCTGAAGGCTGCGACAAAAAACCCCGCCCAAAAAGTCACATGATCAAAGGGGGACTTTTCCCTCGTTTGAAATCACTTCACCAGTCTTCCATTAAAGCTTGTGATAAGTGCTTTATTTTTACCCCCGTTTTTATTTTATAAAAAATGTGTGAACATAACATCAGCGAAAAACCATTGAAAAAAAGAAAGGTAGAATATTTATTTTAAATTGTATAAATTTATTTTTGAGTCATTATTGAATTTTTTTTTATTTTTTGGGAAGGAAATATATAAAAAACTATCTTTTTATGAAATATCAATGTTATTTGTAAATTAAGATGTGTTATATTCTAATATGAGAAAAGGTGTTTAAATTTTTTATATATTGTTAATCGTCAAATCCTTTTTCTTAAAAAATATTAAGGGGTTTTTTTAAAAACATAAACCCAAAACTCCACACAATAAGCCTTTTTAATTTTATGTACCCCAACCCGTTATAAAAAGATACATATCCTTACATTTTCCCGGGTGTCCCTCCCATTTGAATGAGATAACATATTGATTAACATTTTTCAGTGGTTTCTAAATATTCTTAATACGGTTTTAAAGTTTTTTGGGGAACTTTTCTTTTTTTTTCCCGTTTCTCTCATCATGTTATGGCTATTCAAAACTTTAAAAAAAGTATGTTTTTAAAATTTTTTAATACAGGAAAAAATTTTTTTCAAGCTGAAAAATAATTGCACTTTTTGGTTTAAAATTTTTATTTACTGAAAAATTTAATTTCAAATTATTTTGGGAGGTATTTAATGTTAAAAATAGATATTAGGGTTTCAAAAGAAAGTATTAAAAAAATTCAAAAAAAATTAGAGGGATTTTTCTCAATAGAAAGAATAAAATTTTAATGGCTTTCGGGTTATGCTTTTTTTTAAAATAAAAATTTCGGTTCTCCGATTGCAATTGTTTTTCTTTCAAATAAAAAATCAATTTCGAAAGTTAATTGCCATATCTGTTTTCAAACACAACAGAAAAAAAAATTTGGGAAATTTTATGAGTTGTGGAATGTCTTAATTTTGTTTCATTCATCTTGTGTAAATTTTAACCACCTTGCATTTTCGTATTTTTTTTAAAAAAATTTTTCTTCGGGGGAAAATATGCTTAAATAATTTATTTAAAAGCGCAATGAAAAATTTTAACGGTGGGAAAATGAAAAAAAAAAATATAAGGCCAGTTAAAATTAATGTTTTGTTTATATTTCGCTGTTTTTTTTTATTTAAATATTCAATCCCGGTTGGACCCTTATTTTCCAAAATGCACTTCTTTTTTACTTCACTTTTTTTATTCAAAATGATTTTATGCACATGTTTAAAAAAAGTTTTACACAACTATTACTTAAAAAAAAGTTCTAAAAAATTTTCATTTTTCGTTTTTAAAAAATTTTCATGAAGATTTTTTTGATTTTGAAGGGTTAAAAGTAAAATACTATTTTTTAAATTTAAAAAATTTTTTTGATTTTTAAATATTTTTTTCCTTAGGGGTCTATTTATTTGGAAGCAAAAAAAATAATGTTAAAAATTTGGTTTTTAAAAAAATATCAGTACAAACCAAATGATTCAAAAAAATTGAAAAAATAATCAGTACATTGTTTCATTAATAATATTTTTCTTTGAAAAATTGTTTTTTTTTTCCCGATTTACAGGATAAGTACCCTTTTTTAAAAAAGTATATATTTCCCGACGCATAATCTAGAATCTATTTTAGCTTTTATAATTACTTTGGGATCTAAAACAAAATTTTTGTCATTTCTATATTTGTATATTTTTACATGAATTGCATTCTTTTTTTTTTATATATTTTTTCATGCATTTGTATATATTTTTTAAAAACATTTAGCCTTTTTTATGATTCATTGATTACAGCAAAAAAGTTGCTAAATTCACATTTTTTATTAATATGCCCTTTAAAGTTTTTTCCCCCTTTTTTTTTCTTTGCAAGTAAATGTTGCTTTTTTTATTTTATCCGATTGAAAAATTTTATATTGAATCAGTTTTTTCTTGATGTTTTTTTTGTTTTAGCCTTTCACGAGTGTTATTTTCCCCCTTTTTCCTGAAAAATATTTGACATCTTTTTTAACGTATTAATACATAACTTTCATCTGAAAATATTCCAAAAAGAAATTACAAAAAAAAATCATTATAAATTTGGAAATATTAGTCTATGACCTGAAAAGGGAAAAAAATGTCGTGTTTTTTATTCCCGACGACTTTACTAACAAAACATTCCCCCCTTTTGTGACCGTTTATCAAAACTCTGTCCGGCCCTGGTCCTTCAAGGTTTCCCTTTGGGATAACCCCCCAGATTTTAAAAATAGAAGTTAAAAAGACTTTTTGTTTTCCTGTGAATCACGTGCAGCAGTTTGAAGTCATTTTTAAGCTTACTGAACAGTGGCGTAAGCCAGAGTGGAGATTGGGAGTTCATAACCCCAACAGTTTTTCAATTTTTAGCATAAAAGTTATACCTCTGAGCTTTCAGTTATATATTTTTTAAATATAACCCCCTTTCCCGCCCCCTCGTATAAAATAAGTCTGTTTACAGGTGTACCAAAAGTGACTTTTTTTAATTGGGAAACACACAATAGAGGTGTCCTTAAATGAACCACTTTGTGAGTTTTCGAAAGAATTGTATATTCTTTGTATGCGTGATTTCCCTTAAAAATTTAAGAAACGAAAAAAAGCCATCAAAAACTCCCGGGGGAAAAATTTTTATGTTTCGGTAAAAAAAATTACTTTTGTTTCAGTAGGTGTATATTGTTTGTTTGATTCGATTCAATTGTTTGTTAAGGCCTTATCACACCCGCATGTATAGAAACAACTCGAGTCTCTTATAAACAAGCGTTTCGAACAACTGTAAGGGTGAAGGGTTGCCGTAAACAAAACGATACTCTCTAACGTAAGCCGTGCCTATCTTCACATTAAAAAAAATTACTCGCCGATTTTTCTGCTTCGGAAAACGAACATCCAATATTATTTCTTTTATTTCGCTCGCGCTTTTGTTGACGATTGTAAGCGGAAATGTGTGTGGAGCGCCATTCTGTTTCAAATATTATACTCCATTTCTGATGTGTTTGACGAAGCCGAGACTGCCATCTTTATCGCCATCTTGTTTATGACGTAGGGAGCCGAAGAACCCTTTTGGCTGGAATTTCGACAATTCTTTCAGCTTACTGGGAAAAAGTTGTTCGCAGCAGTTGCTATGGCAATTGGACAAAAATTGCTCCAAAATGTTGCTTGAAAGAAAAATTGCTCCAAATACGTGTACGTGTGATAAGGTCTTTAAGATCGCACTACTTTAAGGCGCAATTTTGAGCATCGGTCGAGTTACGAGGCCGAGAACTGAATTGGCAACCCACAATTCAAATTTCCACACCACATAAACGTGAGAACCTTGAGTCTCGACAGATTTACATACATTAACCCCTCTACGTGGCGGATCTTCGGTGCATCAGGAATCACGTACGCAACTTGACAACCCCGATTACGAGTTCCTGACCATAACTATTAGGTTATAAAGGCCCCCATGCGCGTAAGTGGACTGGGAATTTATAGAAAAGTACTTTGTAACTGCACATGTGCCAATTTCCACGCTTCATTCCTTAACACTTCAATCTAAAATATTATATCTTGGCAAGGGCTGAGGTAGCCTAGTGGTCAAGGTAACGGACTCGTGGCTGGCGTGTCATGAATTCGAGTCCAATACCGGTGAAGACCTGCCGTGTAGGGGCGCGATGCACGTTAAATCTGTCGAGAGCTGAAACGTCCTCCCGTTGGTGTGGTGTAGAAGTTAGAAGAGGTGCCAGCTCAGGTGTCGTCCTCGTCACTTGACCAAGGTTCAAATTGCGAGGTCCATTGCCAAAAGGCTGCGTGTGGCTGCGTGCGACGTTAATAGTCACTTACTTACTTACTATACCTTGGCATCTTTAAGTGAGTGACTATTAACGTCGCACTGTTCAGCTACACGAGAGCTTTAGGCGACGGACCACGTAATTTCAAACCATGGTCAAGTGACGTGGACAACACCTGAGCTGGTACCCTCTCTCCTAACTACCACACCACACCGACGGGAGGACGTTTGAGCTCCCGACAGATTTAACGTGCATCGCGCCCCTACACGGTGGGTCTTTAGTGATAACATTTCAGAAAATACATCGAATTTTTTGTAACAATAAAAAATATATTTTTCAAATTTGATCGAAATGTCGCCCTTAAAATCTGCCGTCCGGGGCAAGGGTCCGGTTCGTCCGGCCCTAGAGCCGCCCCTGCCAAGCCTTTTAGAGCCTAAGACAGTGTTTCTCAAACTGTGGGGCGCGATAACATTACGAGGGGGCGCGAACATATCGAAATAAAAGATTTAAAAAATAATTAATTTACTGGAATGAATTAAAACAAAATACTTGCAGACATAATAAAAAATGCACTTTTACTCTGATATAATTTATAGGCGATATTAAGTCATCTCTCTCTCAAAAATAAAAACCTCTTCAATACCTAATTAGCTATCTTTGATCCTATAACCAAATAAAAAATCTTTTATTTGATTTTCTATAATCCCATGATGAGAGATTTTTTATTAAGTCTTCTTTTTAAATCTAACATACTATTTCAGAAAAAAAAACAAATCCCAGACCCAGAATCGAAAAAATTTAGGAACATAAAAAATTCATCGCTGTGATTATTTTTGAAATACTGCACATTATAGCTGTAATCTGTTTTTGCTAATAATCTGTTTGACTTTCTAAGTTATTGGTACAGTTAATTATGACCCCCTCTCTTAAGAGTGTTTGTTTCTCATTCATTGTAAGTAATGTATTTCTCTGTTGCGCTCTTTTCCATTCGCGCGGGACACACAGATCACGAAATAGTTAATTCTGGCAAAACTGTATTTGTTACCAAGAAAAATTGAAAAGTCCTTGAAAGTAGGTAGTTTACTTTCTCTTAGTTAAATTATTCAGGGATCGCGATTTGTATCGTGTACAATAAAATAATTATAAAAAAAGGATTAGGGTGACTCAAAACCCCCCTCGACCGTATCGAGTCCCCTACTCCCGGGTAAGAGACTTTACTTTAAATATTAAAAAATACAATTATTCTTCATCGGAATTTATTTAGTTCATTATTAGCGTCGGTTATAAATGCTAATTCTGTGAGGCTTAAAATTACAATTCGCTTAAAACTAATTATAATTTGAGCAATCATTTTAAAAAATCATTTTATTTTTGTAAACATAGTCGGCACTTGCTTTCTCTCCACAATTCAGCTATTATATCAATAATGTTTTATTTTCTTATAAATGAACTCGTGCAAAGGCGGCACTTCAGCCGGTATACTTTTAATGTATCAGTGTGTGTGTTGCAAAGAGTATTTTATAACTAATTAATTAATACTAAATTAAGAATTGGGCTTGTCTTGCAAAGCTAAGTTTTTATAAAATGTTTATGATTAGAAATTGACTCTCTGAGTTCTTTTTCTATATTTAGCTGATATCCTATATTTTGTCTTCTAAGCAGCCACCGCATTTTGCAATATGTTCAATTTAAAATTATATATATATAAAAGAGAGAAAGGAAAAATAACATAATAATTATCCTATTACTTAATTTTTTTGCTTAAAAGTAACGTATACAAAATTTAATACTTATGTTATTCATTTGTATGGTTTATAATTAAAGATCGCTTATTGTAGCTTTGGGTCTAATTGCATTATTATTGCATTCAGTATTTTTAAATTTGTAAAAGGGGGGCGCGATAAAAATTGTGATTCAAAAGGTGGGCGCCAGTATTTAAAGTTTGAGAAGCACTGGCCTAAGAGTATCAGGGTAGTCGCACTGTTCAACTACACGAGGGCTTTTGGCGACGGACCTCGTAATTTTGAACCATGGGCAAGTGACGTGGACGATACCTGAGCTGGAACCCCCTCTCCTAACTACCACACCTCACCAACAAGAGTATCAAGGTAAAAAGTGCCTGAGAGTATCGGAAGCACAGAAGTATATTGGGAACCATATTAGGGTTCGAGATTATTTTGTTGGAATTTTACCTCAGCAGGTTGACGTGACTTGAAGGCACTGGCGTAGCTAGTTATGAATGGGCCTTATTTTAGATACGAAAGCCCTGTTAGTGTTACTGTTAACGTGTTGGGGCCCTATAGCTTGGAGCCGCATATCATTGATACGGGTGATACAGCGGTAGCTACGCCCCTGCTTGAAGGATAAGGTGGTGGCCGCGGTAGCCGAGTGGTATAGGTATCGGACCGTGGCTTGCCTTGTCACGAGTTCGAGCCCAGTACCACTAAAGACCCGCCGTGTGGGAGGGGGATGCACTTTAAAAATCGTCGAGCGGGAAACGTCCTCCCGTTGGTGTGGTGTGGTGGGGTTTGGGGGAAGGGGTTTCCAGCTCAGGTGTCGTCCCGTCGCCGACCATGGTTCAAAATTACGTGGTCCGTCGCCAAAAGCCCTCGTGTAGCTAAACAGTGCGACGTTAATAATCAATCATGAAAGATAAGGTGATAGGCTGCAGGATGTCATCAACATATTGTTGTGCAATTAAAGTCCTACTCAGAATGATTAAAAGCGACTTGTTGCTATAAGGTACTACATACCATCGCACTAGAAAAAATGCATGTTTTTGTAAAATTGATTGGGATCATTATACTTAGTTGCGTACGCTGACTTCTTTTATAGGAGAGGTTGTATCTTCAAAAGTGTAAGCTTGTATCTGATCCTTATGCTTAAAATTAAAAAAACTGTTGATTTATAGGATCTCAATCCTTGTGTGTGGCACTGGCCCTAGTGCCATACGTGGCTTTTATGATCATCCTCTCCAAGCCGAGATCTATTATTGAATACAATATCAAGACCAAATGCGGGCTTGCAGGAATTTTTCTGCACTTTAGTGTAGTTTTGAAATACATAAAGCACACATTACGTGTATAAAAATGTATTTATTAACGTTAGGTAAAATAAAGGAGAAATATTTGCAATATAACTGAACAAACAATAAATACGAAGTCCTTAAAGTTCTAAAAGTAAGTAATAAATTTACGCACAAAATATAAAAAAAAGTATTTTCAATATAAACAATAAAAACAGATATTAACGTTCCAAAAAATAATTAACCATATTTTTAAAGATACACGAAATAAACAAGAGGTATTTACAGCAAATTCCAATAAAACGAACCGCCTCCTCTGCAATTTGCCGAAAATCTAAAACAAAATAAAAATTTAAGAAGCAGTCATAAGAGAGTTGCTGATATCACAAATGGTTTTTAATGCTTTGAAGCGGCCGACTCAAAGAAGACTCCGTGACTTGTGGAAACTTTCCGACAATAAGGTAGGATTAGAAAGGAACAATATTCATTAAAGAAAAAGTCATCGGAAAATGTTCATAACAAAATTGATAACGTCTTAAGGCATGGGCTAACTAAGCTCGGGCCCGGGGGGCCTCCTCCCTCGGGGGGGGTTTGTTCTTTCCCCCGATCTGTCTTAATAAGATATGTGATCTGGAAAATTTTTTAATCTAAATATTAATTCCATACATTTTTTTGGGTCGGGGGAATTTCATACTGATGTCGACTGGAAAAAGCGGCAAGACCATTATTATGAATGACCGTTGTTCTTTTTTGGGGTCTAATACCATAAACAATCATTAAACTCATTTTAGTCAAAAAGGCCATCGGTCGAGCCGGTTTATGTTAGGTTTTGGTTGGGAATCGTGCACATTTATTTGTTTCAAAGTACATTTGAAATCATGCTTATATACTCCCTATTTTTATCTAAATACGGCTTTTTACATAGGGGCCAAGGGCCCCCAAAGTTTTAAAACGCCCCCTTACCACACTTTTTGGCCTTTTAAATTCAAATCATACCAATAAATATGGCGGCCCGGGGGCCTAGGGTCAGGTATCGGATCGGGCCACTTGAAGTTCGAGCTTCCACTAAAGACCCACGGTGTGGGGAAACGATGGATTTAAATCTGTGAACTCAAACGTCCTCCAGTTGGTGTGGTATTAGGAGGTGGAATGCCGCTCAGGTGTCGTCCTCGTCACTTGACCCTGGTTAAAAAAGCAGGGCCTGACAAAAACCTTTTTGTGCTGAACACCCACGTTTAGTACTCACCACCCCCAAAAAATTATGGCAGAACAATAATCAGTAAAATTAGAAGTATTTTCTGTCGCCCATCCGGTATAGTGGTTGCGCGCTGACTGCTGTACCGTGGGCATGGATTTTTAAAATTTTTGTAGTGCCCTAAGGCTGGCGTTTAAAAAGATGTGAACCCGTCCCCTCGAGGTTGATGGCTGGGTGACAGGTGGAAGGCCCCCGACCCTCCCCCCCAGGGGGTTCTCCCAAAAATTAGTGGAACGGCCTAAATCAAAATTCTCCTTAAAAGGTGCTCAAGGGTACGGCCCCAAAGACAGGGGCCCCCCTGCCGTGAATTTCGTGGATGTCAGCGGTGGCATTGCAAAAAACAAAAAATATTTTTTTAACACTTTACACTTTTACAATCCTTTTTTATAAAATAACTATGAGATTTTAAAATATAAAACTTAGTTCCACACACAACAAAATGATGTTCAACTAGATTACTGTAGTTGAAAAGCGTCTTCATTCGGCAAGGTGGCTTGTTTTTATTTGTATTTGATATTATAACTACAGAGCTTTAAAAATAATTTTGAATCCGAGCAAAACAGTAATAGTAGAATAAAGCTGTACTACTGCCCGAGCAGGTTGAAAGCTATCTAAAGAAGTTTTGAAACTGTTCCCTTTTAAATATGTTGTTAATTTATGTGGGAATCCAACCTAAATCTTCCAAAAGGGTTGGGAAATTTTTCAGATGCGGGGTTTTATTGGCGTGGTGTCTAGGGGTTTTAGGGTGTATTAGTTAATTTTGAAATAAAATAGACAAATAGTTTAAGAAAAAACTGGTTTTAAAAAAAATAATTTATTATGAATTTGGAATATTTCAAAAAAAATAGGGTTGATAAGCATATTTCGGGAAAAATGGAAAAAATTAGATCACATTTCTTTAAGGGAAATTGGGTTAAATAGAACTCATGGTGCTATTAAGACTTACCACCTGGCGGGAACGGCGCTGACGCGCGAAAACAAAGTTTTTCTGACGGTGTTGTGGGCCTCTGCCGAAAAGGTTGATGTCGGCGTTTTAAAAAAGGGCGCAGATGGCGTTGTGGGAATACTGTTTTTATTAGAATTGCCGACCCGGTAAGGGATAATTAACCCCAAATGGATATCCCTTTTTTAATATTA
>BMAV01019099.1:0-39635 GCA_019973955.1 Trichonephila inaurata madagascariensis
TTCAGCAAACCTTAACGGTTCAGAATTCAGATTTGCCCCAAAATAGCCTGGGTTGCTTTATAGTGCGACGTTAATAAATCCCATCCGCTCTCTGTTAAAAAACAAAAAGAGCAGTCAATAAGCAAAATCTTGGGGAATCGATTTTAATTTCAAAAAATCTCCAATTCGTGACCTTTCCAGTGATGTAACATATTTGCTCTTTTATTAATTAGAAGTATGTCAAAATAATTTTTAAATAAAACAATTAGTTATTTTGCCACACCCACTTTGACAGTTAAAAGTATAAACATTGTATTTTTAAACCTGGGGAAAAGTTGATGGGGGATTTGATACAGACAAAAAATAGAATGAATGTTCATTCTGGAAAAGGATCAGGAATTTCCTAAAACAGGTTATGTAAAGTATTGAACTCTTACAAATTTATATTTTATTCGTTTTAATAAAAATCCAATGAGAAATAACAATTTTTGTAACGTATTCAATCTGATAAAAAATTATGCCGTTATCGCAACATTAGAATATCAAACCCTTCAGTATTATACCGCCTCATGTTCCAAGACACAAATATATGTAATAAAAATACAATATCGTAAATGGATGATAGTGCTATATATTCCCTTTTTACTACAAAAATGAAAACTTTTATATGTCACTGATTTTCTATTAAATAAAACTCATGACGCTGCATAGAATAGAATTCCGCTTCTCAGCCGTATCAATCCAAGCATGAGATTTCAACAACGCGGATATGTTATGCCCATCCAAAGAAGCAAATCCCTTCCCTAGACATACGTCACATCTAAATGAGATTCTCCCTTTCCCAAAGGAGGCTTTTGCCAACGATGTTAATGTATCGAGTGACTATGGAAAACAGGAGAACAATACATGGTTCTGCTGCACGGGGAACAGCTTTGCCTTGCCCCCTTGATGGGAAAGTATGCTCATTTTTCTCATTCGTTTTGCGGCTGTTTTTCTAGATAAAAAGATATTGGATACAATTTTTTTTTTAGAAGTAGTATCGTTTATGCAATGCGATCTAAGGCACGGAGTAAAATATGGGAGAATAAATAATTTTATAAACTTGATTTATATTGAAGCAAGAAGAATGATGAAATTGGTAGTGAAATTTTTATTTATACTGATGGTGGGAATTATCAGATTCCATTTAAAAAATAATCGAAAATTAAGTTTATACATAAGCAGAATATAGAAAACCTGTATGAAATTTCGATATTTTTAAATATGTGTTCCTCTGTACTTTTTATACATTTTGGTCTATAAATTTACCTTGGAAGCAGTCTTAAACAACTGTTATCAGTGATTTTAATTTGTGTAATAACCAAAAAGGAGTTGTACAATGCACACGTTATCGAGAATGAAACAATTCTATATATTTCATTACTTTCTTTTCATACTTAAAAAACATCTGGACAAATATTTGGTTGGTTTTACACTAAACTTAAGCCCAGTGACTGAGTTGTTAGTGCATTTCGCTTTCTCACCACAATTCCGAGGTTCAAACCCTGGACTGGGCAAGGTTGACTCAGTCTTTCATCCCTTCAGTGGGTTGATAAATGAGTACTAAGATTGTTTGGTAACTTAACACCTAGGGTTTTCGCGTCAGTCTGACCATCTGACCGGAAAATCTGCTCATACATCTCAGGGCCGAAGCTCGCGTATACTGAGTTGGGAACAGTAAGCCTTGGCCCTCATGGGCTGTTGCTCCACAGAATTAAGTTAACACTCTAAACTATTTATTTCATATTATGGTTAATATTTAATACGTTAAGTACACGCGCAATCATCGAAAACTACACCACGAATCCAGCTCATGGAACACCCACAAAATCAAAATGGTGCATGTAATTCTTCCAATTGCTTGGCTGCGTGCTCTTTAGACCTAAATAGATCGCTCTCACTCACACATACCAATTTTTAACTGAAATTCCAACTTTAAAGAATAGTGGAATACAAAGGGTTAAAGAGTTCAGTTTATATTTTCGTATCATGAATTCTAATAAACAAGGTTTAGTATAGAATTAATCAGATATTCATCTAATAGATGATTTTATTGTTCCAATTCAGTGTTTAGCTCTAACTCATGTGATTTTTATTCAAAAATAGCTCCCATCTATCTGAACCTTCTGTAATGGGCTGCACAAATTCGTTAGCATGAAATATCACTAAATTCATACGCACGTTTCTAACACCACACTTCTTGAAGACTTCTAGTCTGAGTTTCATTTAACTCACCACAATCTCCATTGCTCAATGTGAATTACAGCATCAAGTACTTTTTTTAAATTCAATTACATTATAAACCTCTTAACTGCTGATTAAATGTTACGCTATTCGCTCCCCAGTGCCATCGTTTTTCACATAGGCGCGCATATGCGGTGTATTGGGGAAGGGGAGGGGAGAGAAAAGGCATAACTAAGCTAAAGTTTTTCTCTGAAATAAGTTAATCCTTTGCAAACACTGTCAAGGTCATTTTATTGCATTCAAAAGCCTTCGAAATATTTTACTGATAGCCCCACAAATAATCGAATTTCGGAAGGATGGATATATACGTCCGGGGCACATAACGCACCGGTTGAGCGAGACGGATATATACGCCGGAACACTTAAGGGAGTAAAGTAGAATTATTAAAAGTGACGTTAAAATATTTCACTGTATGTATATTATTTATACATATATTTCAATTTTGAAAAATAAAAAGCATTTAAGCAATTAAGATGAAAAAAAACCTACTTTAGAAAGTCTCAGCTAGTGGGAAAGAAAAGATTAAATCTTTGAATATCGAATTTCAGAATAAGGTGCTCTTTAATTATTCTATGAAAAAGTATTTGAAATACATATAATTAAAATTTAAATGCAGATAACCAAAGAGAAAGATTTAAATAAATAAAAGGATCATTTTCAATGAAGGAGAATTTGCTTTTTTTGGTGGGGGGGTTATACAACTAAAAATAAAGGAACGTTTTTAATTTGCACTTAAGAAATATTTGCCTTAAACAAATCTTCGTTAATTAAATTATTTGACAATCAATCGCAGTAACGGTATTACTTTTTTGCCATTAGAACAAGCACATTTTTTTTTTGTTGTCAATCCTTAGAAATAAAATCTTAAGAAAAAAATCTTTAATTAGGGTGTCTTTTGTCCAAATACAAATACCGTTCATGATTATGGTTGCTTTTTGAAAAGCAGAACTTTCGAACTAGATGACTAATTAATTACACATCGGCAGAATTTTTAAAATGTTCATTTCATTAAAACATTTTTTTTTTACACTTTTAACTAGATATATTTCAAAAAATAAATTTGAATTCTGGTTATTTTTCTGTATGATTGTGAATTTCAATAAATTAGAATTAATAAATTTCAATGAATAAATTTAGTAAATAAATATTTTTTTAATATTTTCATAATATTCACTTTTGCATTACACATTAATTTTTGTGTCGATAAAAAGAATTACAATAAATTTCTTTAATAATTAGAAATGCTTTTTTATATTAATCTGTATTAATAAATATAGAGAAGAAAGCGTTTAACACGAAACTGTGGGGTCTGAAATATTTTTTCGTGTTAAAGGATATTGCAAAAAAAAAAAAAAAACATTTATTAAAACATAAAATTAAGTTTATTTAAATACATTTTACTTACATAGATATGTATATATGCATATATTTAATAAAAATTAATGAAACAAAAACATTCTAAAGAACTTAATGAAATGTAATACAAAATTTTCACGTTTTTTGAAAAACAAAACATTTATTGGGTTTTTGGAAAATAATCTGTTACTTTTCTTTGCATTGTCTTTTTTTGCATCAAATTGTCATTAAATTGTTCAATGTTTTCCATTCTGTTATTCATTTCACTATTGGAATGTACGTCCAAATAGCTGCGCATACTTTTCATGATGTTCTTTATTCCGGATGGTATGGGAAGAGTAGTTGAACTATTCATTTTATTTTTCATTGTCGGAATACTTTTGAGCTCTTTTAACAAATTTTAAAATGTCTTTATCTGCCATAATTGAGGTTGGACACATATTATAATCATGTACTACAACGAATACTTCCGATGATATACTATGACAGTCCAACAATATAGAGACTTTCTCAAACATTTCATTAAGCGTTCATTACCAGAAACGAGCCTTTTTCGTGTTAACCGAAAAAAATGCAGGAAAATACTTCATAGTTTTTTGGGACCTTTGTGTTATTTCATATTAACCAGTATTTCGTCTTAAGTGCTCTTGCGTTAAATGTTTTTCTCTGTAATTATAAATTTAGCAATTTAAAAATAAAATGTTTACAAAAAGTTAAAAACATATTTGAAAAAGAATTAGTGCTTAACTTAATATATAGTGCTTATAATTTTACTACTCTTTATGTATTCGATATTTAAAGCATTTTATTCAAAACCATAAATAGTCGTAGTTTCTCCTATATTAACAGAGTTCTTAAACATTCTTGGATGATTTTCACATCTCAATTTTAATGATACTGACCTATATATATTACATTAGTTGCAAATTCAGACAAAAATGAAATGCTATTTGAAAGAGCGTTAAAATCTAATTTTTTAGTGTAAAGAATTCTAAAAATTTTTTTTAGTTCATTATTATTATTCACCTCAGAATATGATTACTTTTTACTGAAACTCATATTTTTGAGATAAAAAAAAATTTATAATTTTAAGTGACGCATTAATATTTACACATATTGTTTCCACATAAGTCGAGCACATGCTGATTTTTATTTTTATGGTAGGTATAGGGCCTTTTTTAGGAAATGAAAAGGTATTTTAAGTATCTTAAATCCGGCGTATAACACGCACTTATAGTTTCAAGCGGTAATTTTTAGTTTTTAGATATATTCACCATATAACGAGGACCCCTATTTTGCGAAGAAACTTTAAATGTAAGTACGCAATGCTCTTATGTTTTAAAGTCATTTATTCGAGGTATTATTCCAAAAAAAATAATACACTTCTAGGACTTCAAGCCCTTTCAGTTATATGAATGTGAAAATTTTAAAGAAACGGTATTTCGACATAAATAGAAGTCCAATTTTTTTCAATCCTTCATATTTGTTTCTTTTTAAAGCTGCAATTTTTATACCCAGCTTGTAACGCGCACTCGTAAATTTGGATCTTATTCTTTTGTGTTAAAAGTGCGCGTCATGCGCCGGATTTTTCGGTAGTTACTTCGCAAATACTTAAACTAAAAGGCTCTTGAGAGTAAAAAAAAAATTCCATTTACTTTTATTTGTTTAATATTTGCACAAATTTTTCCCGCAATTAATAAATTTTCTATTCTATTATCAGGGTTGAAGTAGTCAAAATTTGCTATTAGCTAGAAGAGATCCGTATATATATATAAAAAAATGCTGTTTTGAAAAATCAAAAAAAATTTGGAATACGATTACATAATCACTATTTTTCGAATATGCGTTTTATAAAGTTATATTCAGTAACATCGACCTTTTTAAATAAAACTGTATAATCTATATATATTAACAATCAGCAAATTGAATGACTATTTTAACTTCCATTAGAAAAAAATATAGAGTTGATATATTCGGAATGCATTCTAAAGATCTATGTAGTTTAGCTTTATTATGCAAGCTCTGAACATAAATAATACCTTAAAAGTGCTATGAAGTATGTATAATCTGTCTTAGACTTATAAAGGAGTTTCTTGAATAATAAAACAAATATTAGCAGGGTACTATATTATTATCGTGATTTATTAGTTCCAACTTTTCTAAGAAGTGTAAATTTAGCCGAAAAATATAGAAAAAAAAAGTACTTAGAAAAAGTTAGCATTTGTTCTTTTAAAAAAATATAATTTCATAAATCTGGTTAATTACTGATTTTTGAAATTGTTAGGAATTGAATTATACTTACTTATTAATTTTTCTCTTGTTAAGAGTTATTTTTGTACTAATCTGAAAACTGAATTTTTAAAAAAAGAAATATTTGTTCCTGCATAAGTATTTTACCTCACGAAAGTTCATTTTTATGCAAACTTTTTAATTACTTACTAAAAGATGTATGTTAATTCAGTGTTTTTAATTCACAGAATCCCCCATTGTCAATTTTTATGCATGTTTACTGATAACAATAAATTATACATGTTACTTTATTACAAACCCCGACCTCTTGACCGTTATTCAATCAAAAACAAGTAATATAAAAAAATTTAAGTCAATTCCTACATTAGTTTTAATTAGTTATAGTTAAATTATCGTATTTTTACTCAAAACAATAGTGTGTAGAAAATATCAGCTCAAAAGAGCGCTTTATAATGTGAGAAAAAAAATCTCTTCAAGTTTTGACACAAGTCGCCAAAATAGACGTTAGGTCGCCAGAAATGATGCCAACGTGGCTGTATTTGTAATTCTTTGAATAATTAATTTTAATCAATTAATTTTTATTAATTATAATTAAATTATTGTATTATCATCCAAAATAATCATGTATATAAAATTTCAGCTGAATTGAGCGCTTTAAAATGCATTTTATTAACGATTAAAAATTCCACCAAGACAAATAAATAAATATATAGAGTGTGAGCAAAGAGTAGGAATTGAATTATTTGATTTTTGGATCAAAATGTATTAGTTATAAGCATCTAACAGCAGTTTGCACTTTCATTAATATTTTTCCAAGCACATTATCCATTTCTATGTAAAACTCAAAACAGATACATTACATTTGAAAAATTTAAATTTTACTCCCTTACAGGTTACTTAAAACTATATTATTCACTTTTTCTTAGAAATCATTGTCAGTGAAATGACAGTTTTCTAGATATTTATGACTACTTGATGCCCAGGAGATCCCTCGATGATTGATTTGAGGTTTTAACCGAGATCGTGAAAATGGAAACGCTAGAAAAGCAGTGGGATAAGGGTGTTGATTTACACTACCATCAATCATGGGCATGAGAATTTTTCTTCTTTTTTTGAAAATGAGCTGACTCACTAAGTCCAGTTATTTCATCAAGTGTTGCTGAAATGCGGTATTCTAAAACAGAGCTTTAGTCTTCTTGATCTTCTAGATATCAAAAGAAACTTATCCACAGGCGTCAAAAAGAGAATTATAAATCATAATACTTAAAAAGAAATTTGTCTTAGTATTGATAACTATAGAGAGGAAAAATACCTGTTTTTTTCCCCATTTTTAGATTCAATGAGTTCATAAAATGCCGGTGACTTGTTGATGAAACACATTTCTGTGATAAAGTTTGGTATTTAGTCAGGTATTTAAAATGAATTTTTTGCAGAAAGTCATTTTTCTATTATTTCAAGTAGTTTTGATTTCAGGCATATCTTCTTTTGAAAATTCTGAGAAAAATTCAGTAATAAAACGAAGCTTAGCAGTAAATCCTCATCTAGAAACTTATGTTAAGTGCAAGATTTAAAGAGTTTACCATAAAAATACATTGCCATGTGTAACTTTTATCAGAATATTAAAATAAATATTTCTACAAAAAAAATATTTTACTATCGATGGTACTTGCTTTTAATTACTTGTAGAAATTATATCCTTTAGAGTATAAAAAAACATTGCAAAAAATTAAAAGATTTAAATATTACGTATAATCTAAAATAAAAAAAAACTTAATTGATTAAAGTTTCACTAAAATCGGTACAGAATTAATTTATTTAAGAAACGTTTTAAATATTTTTTAAAAAAATTTTTGTTTTTTTTAAAAAAAATTTTTTTAAAAAAAAAAAAATTTTTAAAAAAAATTTTTTTTCCCTTTTTTAAAACTATATTATTCACTTTTTTTTGGAAATCATTGTCAGTGAAATGACAGTTTTCTAAAAATTTTTTTTTCCCGGGCCCTCGATGATTGATTTGAGGTTTTAACCAATCGTGAAAAAAATTAAAAAAGGGGGGGGGGCCCCCCCCTTAAAAAAATTTTTTTTTTTTTTTTTGGGTCCCTTTTTAAATTTAAAAGGGGTTTAAAAAAAAAAAAAAATTTTTTTTTCCCCCCAAAAAAAAAAATTTTAAACTAAAAAAAAAAATTTTTTAAAAAAAAAATTTGGGGGGAAAAAAATTTTTTAAAAAAACCCCCTTTTTTTTTTTTTTTTTTAAAAAGGGGGGTAAAAAAAATTTTCTTTAAAAATTTTTTTTTTTTTTAAAAAATTTTTTTTTTAAAAAAATTTTTTTTAAAAAAAAAAACCCGGGAAAAATTTTTGGAAAATTTGGGAAAAAAAAATTTTTTAAAGGGGTTTTTTTTTCCCCCCCTTTTAAAAAAATTTTTTTTAAAAAAAAAAAAAATTTTTTTAAAAGGGTTTTTTTTAAAAAATTTTTTTTTTTTTAAAAAAAATTTTAAAAAAAAAAAATTTTTTTTTTAAAAAAATTTTTAAAAAAAAAAAAAATTTTTTAAAAAATTTAAAAAAAATTTGTTTTAATTTAAAAAAAAAAAAAAAAATTTTTTAATTTTAAAAAAATTTTCCAAATTTTTTTTTTAAACTTTTTAAAAAAATTTTTTTTTTTTTTTCTTTTTTTTTATTTTTTTAAAAAATTTTTTTTTTTTTAAAAAAAATTTTTTTTTTAAAAAAAACAAAAAATTTTTTTTAAATTTTTTAAAAAAAATTTTTTTTTAAATTTTTTTTTTTAAAACCCCCAAAATTTTTTTTTTAAAAAAAAATTTAAAAAAAAATTTTTTTTTAAAAAAATTTTTTTTAAAATTTTTTAAAAAAATTTAAAAAAATTTTTTTGATATAATTGAACTTATATAACCATTTACTTATTTTTTTTGCTTTTCTTAATTTCTTTTATAATTTAAAAAAAATAGTTTTTATAAATTAACTTTTTTTTTCAAAAGGTAAGAAGATTATTTTTATAAAAATCATACAATTTTGCGCAAAAGAATACGATTTATTTCTTCTTTAAGCATTCTTCACCCCCGCCGTATAAACCCAAAAAGTTTCATTCTATATGAATTTAAAAAAATTTTTTAAAAAAAAAAGGAAAAATATTTCTAATTTAAAATTATTAAACTATGCATATAATTCTAAAATATATCCTTAAATCTAACTTGATTTAAAAGAAAAAAAAAACTTCAATTGTTCAATAGTATTACACACTTGCTCTAAACAAGCAGAATTTTTTTATACCAAAGCTAAATTATGCGAAATTTTAAAACATACTTAACTAATTTCTCAAAATAAAATTACTTTTGGTATCCGAATACTTGAGACAACTTTTTAAAAAAAAAATAGAGATATGTGAATTTTTTGTGTTTTTTAGATTTATTTAGTACATTTTAAGAAAAAGGAACTAGAACACTTTAAAGATATTATATGAAATTGCTTAAAAAAACAGTGATTATATTTACCTAAAGGACTGTATATTTTGAAATTATGTTTGATAAATCTGAAGGTCAAAATAATTCTACTATTATACAGAACATACTCAAAAAATTTCAATTAACCATTTTCAAAACTTTTTGTGCAATCGCAGTCCTCGTTTAAAAATTTTCTTTAAAAAGGAAAAAAATGAGTAAACTTTTTATGAAGCTAATACGATGATCTATAAAATAAAACCATGAAATAAAATTGCCAATTTTTTTAAAAATACACGATTTTAGGGTAATCGGAAACCTTAACTATTCTTATCCCCATTCTAGTCAACAAAATATTCGTTAAAAATTAACTACTGATTTTGAAATAATTTCTGAAGATTATTATATTTTGAACAAAATCCTTCCAAATGTGGGTTTCATCATGACTTATTTTGAAGTGCATATGTACAATATTATGCTTTCAAATATTATTCTATTTTAAAATTTAATACATATGAATACCTCTTGAATTTAAAATCTTGAATTGAATCCATATTGAAAAGCTCTACTCTTGCAACATAAAATATATCATTTTATACGAGACAGTCTTCGAAGTCAATAAAGAGTTGTGATGTATACTCTTTTAAACTGCCTTTCAAAAGCACGTGGATTCTTTTTGACCAATCTGTCACCAGCAGGAGTTGGGATGGACTTTTCCCAACTTCATGAAGTTCAGCCGGATGTTACTCTCGTTCGTCTTTATTTCCCTCGGACCTCCTCTTTTTCAAAGTTCTCCCAACCCCTTCGATGTTTCCCTCCCCAACTCATTATTTTCGCAAGTTTTCGTCGTCTCAAAGCCTAACTTATTTCAGTAGTACGGATCAGTGTTGCCATAAATTTGTAAGCGTAGAGAAAAACAGTCATTTATAGGAGGGGAAAGAACTTCATCTCCCTCAAATGTGTAAAATTCATTGAAGTTTTATGTTGCTTCGCGCACATGATATATATACTCACAATGTTAACATGTGTTGTTTGATTTTGTAAGAAATATATGTATATATTTTTATAAAAATGTCAAAAAAAACTTGTTCTGTATTAAAGGTTTTGACACAAGACTCAATATTCAAATTTTTTTTATTTCTAATTACAGATTATGAACAGTTACAGTAGAGAACAAGTATAAAGAAAAAAGAAAACAGAATCAACAAAAAAAAAATCCAACCTATTTCTAGACTATCAATAACGCTCGGAGAGAAATGTCTTGTGCAGAGCAAGGCAGTGCAGAACAGAGGTCAAAGTGGTGGTACACGAGAAAATTTCACTGGTCCTCAGAAAAATGTGGAATACACTTACTCATCACGTTAAGTTATGTTTTAAGATGAATTGAAGCATAATTCAATTCATAACAATACGGGAAAAGTTATAAATACGCTACTTCATAGAATAACACTATTTCATAGAATAACGGAACGGTAAATAAGTCGTACTGCTGTAGCTGTATTGTTTTAGTTACTTGTTTTGTCTCGTCTCGCTTCGCACTCTTCTAATGTTTCACTCTCCTATATGTCGCATCTGCGAATGTATTTAGTTCAATATAAAATATATCCAATATATTAGTTGGATTTTTAAGAAAGTTTTTGCGTATTGTATATTGGTATTTTTTTAAAATTGTGGTATGATCTAAAATCTTACCATGTGCACATTTTTTTATTTCATATATTTATTCGGATAAAATTAGTCTGACTTTTCAAAATTTCTTCTCATTTTTTATTTTAGATTGCAAATAAATGAAACCCATAATGAGTAAAAAAAAGCAAAAGGATATTCTACATTTCTTTAGTAATTCAAAAAGTATATTGAGAACGAGAATAACATTAGTAGTACTTTATATAACTATGAACTGATCAATAAATTAGACTCTCCACAGTTTTCATTAGGCACCATGTAAGAAAAACGGTGGAATGGGAGGTGGAAAGAAGAAAAAACGCAATGTATCGAGAAAATATCATTCCTACTACTTAAAATTTGGATTTATTGAGAGAGAGAAGAACCTGACAGTGAACTGGATCCATGGTCCCTCTGTGCTTATGTTTTGAAAGCTTATCTAACGATGCATTAAAACCTTTCAAACTTGAAAGACACTTGAATTCAAAACACCCGGGCTTAGCATAAAAACCGCTAGAATGTTTTTTTTAAAAATGCATGAAAATATGTAAAAGCAAGTTATTGTCTTAAGAAAAATGACCATAGAAGATAAACCATTACTAAAGGTTTCCTATCTCATGGAAAAACAGATCGAGAAATTCAAAAATCCGTACACAATTGGAGAAGAATTAAATAAGTGATGCATGTTAAAAATATGTGAACAGATTTTGGGGATGCAGGTTGTTCAGAAATCGAAAGTAATTCCTATGCCTGCTAATACTTTCAAGAGCAGAATAGAAGATACGGTCGAAGACATTGAAAATCAAATAATATAAAAATGGTGAAAAATTCATCAATTTATTCAATACAACTAAACAAATCTACGGACATAACAAACAAAGCACTTCTTTGTTTTGTGAGGTTTGAGTTTGAAGGAGAGTTATATGAAGAACTACTCTGTTCGCTTAATTTGCCGGATAGAACAACCAGCTATGAGATTTTTGAAGCTTTTAATAGTTATTTCCGAGAACATGAAATGAACTGAAAAAAATGTATTGGATATGCACAGACGGTTCCGCGAATACGACTGGATCTCTTTCAGGAATTGTTGAAAATTTGAGGACTGTTAGTCATTCAGACATTTAATCTACACACTGCATTATACATCCAGAACAACTTGCAGCGAAAAAATTGTTCTCAGAACTACACGAAGTTTTATCAAATATCATTGAAATTATAAAGGAAATTCGACACAAAGCACTCATTTCTCGAATATTTGAGTTACTTTGTGAAAAAATGAGTTCCGAGTATACTTATCTTCTTCTTCTTAATACTAAGATGAAATAGCTGTGGAGGGATAAAACACTGACCCGACTATTCGCCTTGGCAGAAGTTCAGGAACAAAATAATCCGAAATTGCAAAAATTCTTGTCCAACAATGAATGGCTAGCAAAGCTTGCACCTGGCAGATATCTTTTCCCCGTTAAATAAACTAAGCATATCCTTGCAAGGACAATTAAAGGACGTGTTCACACTACAAAGCAAAATGGATGCGTTTCAAAAGAAAATATTACTGTGGCAAACGCGGTTGTTTGAAGACGATCTGCAAATGTTTTCTAATTTTTATAAGGAAAAAATGAAGGAAAATGTTGTTAACCAAAAAAATAATGTTTTTTCCATGAAGGAAAATGATGTTAACCAAAAAAATAATGTTTTTCCATGAAGTAAAATGATGTTAGCCAGCAAGTAGTACCCTAGTTAAAAAACACTTGGAATAATTTACAGAATCTTTTGCTCGTTATTACCCAAAGAATAAAGATCCCTGACATGATAATGTGTGGATAATAGATAAATTTGCAGCGAAAATTCAGGATAATAATGTAAGCATGCATCTAAAAGAAAGCCCCATCAACCTATTTTGCGACGAAATTCTCCAATTTAAGTTTCCTTCATCCTTATCAAGATCTCAGTTTTCGCTTTCAATAATAAAAAAGTGAATATTCCTTTTCTTAGTGAACAGGCGATTAAAATTCTTATTCAATTATCCTCAAATTATTTAGATGAAAAGGCTTTTTCATCTGTCACAGCCATCAAAACACGGTTTCGATCTCAGCAATGGCGTAACGGAGAACATTTAGTCCCCCTGCAAAGTCAGGTTTTGGGCCCCCAAGTTAGATTTTACAATGGGTAGGAACTTGGAGGCCGCCAGGCTTTGGGCCCCCTAGAACCCTGCCCCCCACCCCCCACACACAATGCGGGGATTGCATAACGTAGCAGTGGCGCCACTGGATCTCTGCTTAAAATATATAAATGCAGTTCTCCATCTTCCTGTAACAACATTGGATCCAAACATCCTTAGCCTTATTTCAAGTAAGCAGGAACATCCATCACTCTAAGAATGTATAATGCTAAAAGTCTGATATACTTAAACTATTTTTGTAATAGTTTTGTTTTTACACAGTTTTTGTTTATTTTGTTATGGTTTATTTATAAAGTTTTCATATAATTTGGTTGCAATTAAGTTTCATTTTATTAACTAGGTCCATTTTATATGTTCTTAGATTACAGTTTTTTAAATATATTTAAAACTTAAAAAATCCTATCAGTGATCCGTGGGATTTAAATTATGGATTTACTGGTCCGTGAGGTCAAAATGTTTCGCGACCACTGGTGTAGAAGATGTGCGGAGTCCATGACCTCTCCAGAGCTGCACAGAGTGTATATTGGGGAAGGAACAACTACGAGTCTATATAGATGGTTTAGCAAAAAGTCATGGCCTATGGTTAGGTAGAATTCAGCGACTGCTTTTACGCAAATTCAGGAAAGCATTCCTCCAAGACTTGTTAGAAACATGGTTGTAGAGGTCTTCCTTAGATAGATCTTTAAGTATTGACTACGTTCGAACCGAGATAAAGCATAAATGGATATGTCACGATATTTAGTATTACTTTAGATTAGAATTATGTATAAAATTGTTTTAGGACATTTTGAGAAAAATTATTTAATATATTCGGCAAAATAACTTAGAACAATTTTATTTCCAAATGTTCTTTTTGTGAAAAATGCTTCATTATAATATAACTTGCTCAGTATACTCAGACCTTCAATAGCTCAACTAGAATTTTTGAAAAATTCACATTATTTTCAGAGTTACCACCAATTTAAATAATTATTGGAGTTTTTTTCTTAAAATTGCTCTCCTCTGTGGGGTCGTAAAATATGGATAACCCCACTTCTAAGTTATATATTTCAAAAATTCTAGTTGAGCCTCTGTACAGAGGTCTGAGATATATACAGGCTAAATATTATTATAATAGAAGCATTTTTCACAAAAGGAGAACATTTGGAAATAAAAATTATTCTAAGTTAATTTTTTGCCGAAATATTGCATTTAAATAATTTTTTGTCAAAATGTCCTTAAAACAATTTTATACATGTATTCTAATGTAAGTGACACTAAATATCATGAAAATTATCCATTTATACGCTTTTTAAAACCATGGTTCCGAACGTAGTCGGATACCTTAAAAAGATTTTTAATGGAATGGAAGGACATAGGATGAGGAACTTCTGCCAGAGAAGAACACCCTTTTTAGCGAGGAAGTCAGTTTTTTAGTTACCTAGAACTCCACAGAGGTCAGAAACCCACTGGGATTTTCAAAATAGTTGCACATAGTTCATATGTATACATTTATGTGGAATGTTTTTATTCAATATGTGCAATTTAATTTTATACGAAAATTACATATTTAAAACGTCGTAGACTTTAAAATAAGGTTGTAAAAACGTAACATCATGTTTAGTTAGTATATATATATATATACAATCTCTTTCATTAATAAACTAACTATAACCCATCCACTTCGCTAAGTATTGCAAGGTTTTGTATGACTATACGTCGTTTTTAAGTTATTTATATCTCAGTACTATAATTAAGATTTCGAATGTAATGAAAAGCATTCTAATAGCCCTTGCCCCCCTTGATTTAAAAAGAACAGGACTTGAACTTTAAAACCAGAATAATACTTCCTTTTACACGCTTCCTTAACATTTAACTTTCAAAATCTACTTTCGAAGTCTAGTTCTTTTTCTTTCTTTTTTTTTTGCGACTCTCGACCCAGCAAACGATCAAGTAGTTCAAGAGAGGGAATTTATATATATATATCATCCCCTTAATCCCTCGCAACCTCCATTTGGGTGTTGATTTTCACAAAACCCAACTTTAGAGGATCTATACTTAATAAAAAAAAGAAACATACTTACAAATTTCTAGTTTGTAGATCAACAGTTCCGAAGACCTCTTGATGAGCGAATGAGTGAGTTGCTTTTCTCCCATTTACGTAGAGAGATGAATACTCTTTAGAATCAATTTACCAAAAGATTTGGAATAATTATATGTTTACTCTTTGGAAATAATTTTGAGAACACCCATGTAATTATTAATATAAGACGATAACATGTATTAAATGGAAATTTTTTGTTCTTCTGATAAAACTAGTATGTCTGCTTCGAAGTTCAGAGAAAACAGGTTGTAACTGCCTTGAATTTTTATACGTAAAGGAACTTTAGAATGTCAAACATATTACCGAAAACATTCTGTCAAAACAAAGAAAACAAACATCATGTCTTATTTTTTGAAAAATATAGTAAGAAATGCTACAATTATTAATTAAGGAAGAATATTAACTGTACCTTTAGAATAGAATATTTCTTTTATCTCGTTATTAATAAAAGAAAATTGCTTTCTTGAATATATTTCTCTAATTAATTAGAATAAATGTAAAAAATAATAATATTTATATTATATGGTATAAGGTAAATGTCTAAAAATGATTTTTTTTTCTGATAAAAAGGAAAAGGCATTTTTTAAAGACTACTACAGATATATCTGGAGGAAAAATTAGCTTTATTATCAAAGTTTTTACTATCAGTTCTAAGAAATATTTATCAGCCATCACTAAATCATTATGTTTTTTAAAATAAATCATTTAGATACATTTTTCCAGATCATCCATTCTAATTTGTTTATGATATAATTAATGATTTTGTTTTTTCAAAAAAATCAGCTATTGGCTTAGAAAAGAATCTTGGCTTAAGCAAATTTTAAATTTCTTATTTCTTTAAATTGTTTTTTCCCGAATTGATTTTCTTGGGGGATTTTTCAATTGGTCATGATTACTTTTGGAAATTTTAATTATAAAATAAAAATTGTTTAAAATATTTTTTGTTACATATACAAGAATCATTTTTGGTAGGGACTTGAAAATTCACGTTTTAAAGATTATTTGACTAACTTTTATATAAATTTCTTTATGTAGAAAAGTAATTTAAAAAATAAAATTAATTACCTTTAATGATGTGTTTTGACTATATGTATTACATATTTAATTAATTGTAATTTTTAAAAAATGTAGCAAAAAAAGATCTAAAAATTCACTTAAAAAATTTTTTTGTATTACTTTTTTGAAACAACAATAATTTAGGTATTTTTGAATCATTTGAGAAATTAACATTTTATTGTTAGAAAATATTTTCTTTTTACAGTAAAAAACAAAAATAACTTAAATAAATTACTAAATATATGTGCAATATAAATATGTAAAATTTTTAAAATCACACACAGTTTAACATTACTATATTGTTAGAGTTAGCTAATTTGATGAAATAATACAATTAATTTAGAAGTATTGAAAATTCCAAGTAATTAGAAATAATTGAAACAATTCTTAACCGAGTCGATAAGTTACGGGATCAAAATATATCGTATATCTTTTACTGAAAAACCCAACATATAGTTCCTAAAAATACACATTTCACACGAAATATCAGGTGCAGGAACAAGATCAATAAATATCTGTCAATTTGAATTGATTTCAGGAAAAGAAAACACCTTCAACAACATCGAAACCTAGTAAAAAGGAAGCAGCAAAAGAACAATCAGCGGGTAGAATCTCGTCGTTTTGATGAAAGAGAAACAATTCTCTGCAGGAAAAAGAATAGACAGGAGGAGTTCTCTGTAATGTGTCACGAGACAATGCCAGATAAAAAAGGGGAAAAAGAAACCCAAAGGAGAAATGAAGAGGGTGACATTCTCTTTGGGCCAATCACTTTCTCTTTCGGCAGTTACGGTTCGCTGGAATTCCCCATACTAGGGATATACATTGGCTGTCAATGGGGAAAAAATAAAAGAATGGGTTGGAGGTTTTTGCTGTTTGTTTGAAAACAGTGACATAAGTTATAAAAAAATGTTATCAGTAATTCGTTGAGTTCCACCTGTTTTAGTGTAGATATAAACTTCTCAATATACTGAGGAAGCTGTAGGTAATATATAATGTAAGAGTTTATCAAACGTATTTTGTAAAGAATAATGTATGCCTTAAGGATTTTAAGATTTTACTTTGCTTCAAATAATTTGTAGAACACAGGCATTTTATCATAATACCTTTTATTGCAACTTGCAAAACAGTTTACTATGTACTTTATTTTGTAATCATAATACATTTTCCAGTAATTACAATAGAATGCTTTATTCCTAGGGAAAAATCAAGCTCTGCACTCTCTCTCTCTCTATACATATTTCTAATTCGAAACTACAAATTAGAAACATTAATATTTAATTTATGGACGCTGGGCATCTCGTTTTCTCAGAACAGTATTTTCTGAAGGAAGACTTTTTAAATACATTGAGACTTGATCCTGTATTAATCCCTTTTATATAACTTTTATCCTATTTATTTTATTTTTGTATAATTCTTTGTACTTTAGACTTTTCTGTCTAAATTATTGTTCTGTTTGTTGTATTGCATTATTATTGTATAAATACATCTTTTGGATATCTATGGCATAAGAATACTTGTTTATGAAATTGCCTCAGCTGCTTTAGAAATAAAAAAAAAATTAATTTATGGGGGTCCGGCACTTCACTAGGAGTTCATGTTAAATTACCTAAGTTTTTGTACCTTTTTCTCAGAAACATCTATCTACTAATAGATGAAATTTTCACAGTAGGTTATATGTACTATCAATAAGACTTTACTGGTGGGTTTTGTCCTTTTGTTAAAAATTAAAATAATTATGAATTTTTTAAAAAATGCCAAATTTTTTTCTTTAAAATTTAGTTTAAAAATGCATTATCTAAACCATTTCACTAGATATATCTTATTCCCTTCATTAAAATGTGTAAACAGATTGAAAGTATGCTCACTGAAAACTTGAGAATCCTACATTAATTAGTTTTTAAGAAAAAGGTACATAAAAGGAAAAATATTGCATTTTGAGAAAACAGGCTTTAAAGTAGGAATTTGTAATTTGTCAATGAGAGTGACTTCCTTTTAAAAAAATAAAAAAAAAATACTTCTAATTATCGTATTGCTATATATGATATATCATTTTAAGCAGAAATGTTTGATTTCTTAAAAAATGCAAAAAAGTCAAAATCGATAATTTTTTAAAAACTCATGTGCCGGATCCCTTATTCCTAATCTATAGATTAATTTATGATACAGGCATTGAAAAATCTATTATTACGGGAAACTTTTAAAAGTGAATAAAAAAAAAATAATAGCATATAAAAATAAGCAAGTTCATCTGTATATGACTCACACAATATTTCGTAGTAGAATTTGTACATATATATATTTCTAGCAAATTAATAATTTTTTGTGGCTTTCAAGAATTATGAAAAAATAGCACTGTTATTTACCTAAGAAATATTATGTATATCATTTCTGAGTTCTTTTTTAAGATAAAGTTTAATCCATTTTAGGTGTACATGGGAAATAGTCGTATACTTCCCACCAATTTCATTAAAAAATGCGTGTGCATATATAGACGTTGCTATTTGAGCCCTAAGAAAAGAACAAAATAAATTTGTATATCTTGTAATATCTCCCAATTGGGTTGATTAATGTATTCTGAAATTTCATTAAAAGTAATAAGTACAAATTCTTAAATTTTTGAATACAAAATATATCTAATTCATAATATTTTGTGGAATAAAGGATTTACAAATTATATTATATGTAAAAGTCATGCAATGAGTTATAAAAAGAAATGCAAAACATAAGATATTCTAAACTAAAACTAAACTCAGTGGCGCAACAGCCCGGAAGGGCCTTGAGGCCGACTGCGCCATCTCCGTTTTCGTGTTCTTAGGCGCTGAGGTGCATGAGCAAATGTTCCGGACAGGTGGTCATACTGACACGAAACTCCCATTGTTTAGTTCCCACGCTCAGCTTGTTACTCATTTTATCGATGAAAGGCTGAGTCGACCTTGACCAGTCCGTGGTTTAAACACCAGCCCTGTGGCGTGGAAGAGCGTAAAATATCCTACTAATGAATAATTCCCAGTAGACCGTGGGATATATACTTCCCACCAAAAAATGATCTTAAAATCAAATTAATTTAAGACAAGCTAAGTGAATTTCTTTTTATAAACCAATCTTATAGTTCCCAAAACCCTTTAACATAGCATTACTAGAATAAAAGGGCCATTTAAAGGGTTAAATTCAGTTATGAATGCATTTTACGCGAGATATAGTATTCATTTGAAAATAGGGACTATGAATTCCTTTATTCATATATTTATCCACTGTGAGCAATTTCTTCGAATTTCTTTCTTGTATTTCATTTTTATAGTTATTCCAATGAGAATCAAATGGAAACTTTACGTGAGAGCTTATGGCCATTAAACGAGCTTTGGATAACTACCACAGCAGGACAAAATTGAGAGTTCCAGTGGCCTTCTACTGTTTGCAGACTCTAGGCCTGCGCTCCGGGTATCCTGAGGGGCTGTTCTCAATTGATCCAAGGTATAATTTCCCTTATAAAAAGAGCAGTTGCAGCCTAAAGAACTTGCACTTTGTAATGGATACCAGCCCATGTAGACATATTCGGCAATGAGCAGGCTGATAACCTTGCCAAGGAAGCCCAAAATTCCCCTCAACTTTCCAATGGCCTTACACTTACGATTACTGATGCAATAGCCAGACGTATACTCACCACTCATCTAGTTAAGAAGCCCTTCCTTCCAGAACGTAATTGTAATCGTGTAATTTCAATCACCATAGCCAGACTATGTACAGGACACTTTAAAGCAGTGATCCGCAACCCCCGGTTCGCGGGCCGGTACGGGGCGTGGATCCAATGGTGCCAGGTCACCTAAAGAACATTAAACTACTGCCATTTTATTTAAAGTGATGCATTTCTCTCGGATTTGCGCAACTTTCCACGGAAATCACTTTATATTTCACGTTAAATCGCTTTTATTCATTTTTGGTGTAACTATATTTTATTTTGAAGGCATATTTAAATGTAACTAAATTAAAATTGTTAAACCAAAACAATCTAAAATATAAATAATCAGCCTGTCCCACCATAAGCGGGCCGCGGTAAAATTATCAAACGTTGACCGGTCCGCAGCGATAAAAAGGTTGCGGAGCACTGCTTTAAAGGGATGAAAATATGCCCTGATGGGCCAAAGAAGTTACAATACTTGTCCTCACTGTTCTCACAGTCAACTTTCTCCTAATCATATATTTAATTATTCTTTTATACTGGCTAAATCCAACAAAAAAGACCTAAACTCCATGGACCATCAACTGCTTTATTTCCCAAATGTCCTCTACATCGCAAAGGGGTGTTTTGGACGCCTTCGGAGTCATTTGTTTTCTCTGCACTATTTAGACAAGACAACAACAACAGTTTTTGTAATATGAAAATTGAAAATTTTCAACAAAGCCGATTTAAATGCAAATGTATGTTTTTATGTTACATCTAAAACTATTTGAAAACATATAAAATTTCGTTTGTAGTTATTAATACACAATCTACTTCCATGTTTATCATATTCGTAGCAAACACTTCCAACTTGTTGAAAATAATTGGAAAATTTGTTCCACAAAAAAGCAAAGCCCATAAATAATTAAAACTACTGCATAAATCTTCAAAACAACATATTCATTAAGTGCACTCGAATGAGAATAACAGCCAAATAGAATATTTTATAACTAAGAAATACCTTTATTATAATGCATTCTCTTATTCTGAACATAGAAAATATATTGGAATACTTCGATGTGCTAATCAATAGAGAAAGGTCTTGCTTCATAGGACAAAACAAAATCAACACGGGAACTAATTGAAGTAGAATTAAGGCTGCACAAGTCGTCACTATATTTGACTAAACCTGAATTCTTTCGCAAGGGTCTTTTGTCGACCTGTTTTGTTTCGCAACAGCGAGGAAGGAATAATTTCCTTGCTAATGGAAGTCGCGTCGCAACAGACTTTAATCCCTAAAACAATGAATCTTCTGATCGTCTTATGTAATTGTTTCAATTTTGTATTCCGTTAAGACTTCTGCAGCTAATTATAGGAAAATTAGGGATCCTGGAGCAAAGTTAAACAGGGAAAATTCTTTGTTATTGTTTGGTTTTGTTGTTGGCTTCAGCTCTTTCCTTTGCAGGTGGATGTAGAACAAAAATAAATTTTAAGGCGGTAATTTAAATAGGTGTTCTAAAATTTGTCGTTGCTATGCATCTGCAATTTAAAAGGTCATTCATATTTAATAAATGCCAAACAGGTAGTGCATGCTGTACCTTGTCCAGACGTGTTTTGAAATAAAATATACAAGAGTGAAAATACTTTAAAGGAAAAAAAAACTACTAGAAAGGATAAAATACTGGAGTGTGTTATACTCAAGTCGATGATGTACGTATTAATATTTAAATATAAGTTTTTAATTTTTTGAACAACAGTAAAATGTTACAAAATGTATGAAGAGTTTTTATGTATTTAGTATGAAAATATATTTCTAGAAAATATCTTTTGCTCTCTACAAAAAGGGTTTCTTATTATTTTCTAATTTTTGTTTTGTTTTAAATTTCGAATTGCGCACCAAAGTATTTCAAATCTTTTCAATAATATTAAACTTTTTGAAAATGCCCAATCTTTTTAATAATAAAAAGTGTCTCTTTCCCATATATTTATAAAAACTTATTTTTTAAAACTGAGTCATTATCTAGTTTTTAAGAATTATTCAAAATAGAATTCATTTTCATAAAAATTTTATAATTTCGTTACACTTTACGTGGAAAAGTGTCTAACAGGATGTCATACAGGAGGACTCGCTACCAGATCGACAAACTGGAAAAGTGTATAAGGGGTACAGAGAGCTTGGAATCACATAGGTATGCAGGACACAAATGCCGTGGTTACGAGCTACGGTGCAAAGAAGCAGAGAAAATGAACAGAAACAGCAACACATTAATGTGACAGAAAACATTATATTGAAGCTTTTACTACAACAGCTGCTCGAAGCTTTGACCTGAAGTCGTCCGTAAGGCCTGACAGCTGCTCTGCATGGAATTCCTTTAGTTCTGAAAGATTCCTGGCATGTCACGTATCCTCTCCGCAGCTACAATTCGAGCGATGAGGTCCTCAACTAAAGGAACGGGTATCTCCTAAACCAAACTCTTTACGTGACCCCTTAAGAAGAATTTCATGCCTTTTCGACTACATGTTGTAGTAGTACAACGTTTCAATAAAATGTTTTTGTTCCATTAATGTGTTGCTATTTCTGTTCTTTTTCTTTGTTACTTTGCATCATGGTTTGCAACCCTGAGTGTGTGTGTGTTACTTCATACAATTGTTTTCGTCTTAAGGGCACACCATAAAGAAATATTTAAGAGTTTTGTTATTACGAGCGATTAAACACTATTGTATACTAAACTTTTTTAATAATTATTTGGAAAATTTACGTTACAATGAATATTGCATTGAATCAAATGTTGCTTTCACACAAAAACCTTTTGTTTTCAAGTTAATTGTCACTTGTCTTTTGCCTTTTGGAATGATATACCGGCTAAATATATTTTTAAATAAACTACATAATGCTTATACTATCTATACATGGAATTAACCACCGAATCGATTTCTTAAACTTACAGATTAAAATGGAAAAAAATCGTAGCAATATTCCATGCTAGTCTTTAAACAAATGAAAGGTCCATTCATTATTTGCTCCAAAATCAATTACAGCACCACATTTAATCGCAATGAAAATATCAGCAGCTTTCTCTTTTTAAATGGAAAATTATTTTCACAACGAATCAAGCAAATTAAATAACACACTAGGCGTAATGCATTTCTTAATTAAATTACCAGCCAATCATTTCATTCAAACTCGATGGAAAAAAACTTTCCTCCTACAATTAAGCCAGCGAGTTGTGCCAACATTAGATATATTCTCAAATTAATAACTGGAACTAAAAAGTATAACAGTTCGCCATATGCAATTTTTCGTTCTTTCTTGCTCAATAAGCTGATTTAATAAGGGGAAGGAAATTAATTTCGCATACATGAAAGCAATCAAAGACGATAGTCACATAATTGCAGGGATTTTCTATAAGTTTCGTATAAAAGGCAAAGAAGATTGGGAAGGAAAAAAAGTGTAATGTAAGCGGATTATTAATGCCGGGATTCGTCGTTGTTGCTCATTAGCCTTAGATGATGTTCCTTCCATACACACGTTTAAGATTTCAGAAAATGGCTTCATTAAACTGATTAAAAATGCTCGATGAATAGGGAAGGATTGTGACGAGAGGTAGATATGTTGTTGTCATCGTGCATTCCATCACTTTATTTGAGTTTCAATTACCAGTTTCCTTCTTTGCCTTCAGTTTTCAGTATCGAAATTTTGCTCGAGATTATCGCTTTTTGAAAAAAGTTGGTTAATTATTGGATTCATTTTTAATGTGGAGCTTTGAAAATGTCTGAGAGGAAGAATTAATTAATGGAAAAGAAAATATGATGAGAAAGTGTAATAATTAAATAATCTAATTAAAGTGTTTGAACAAATTGAGAACAGAATTCTGAATGGATGCGTTAGATAAGAATACAAAGTATGGAATGTTATAAAACAGGATTAAGAAGATAATTTTACGACTATTATTCGAACAGAATATCAACAACATATTTAACCCCTTATCTGCAACTGGCGTATATATCCGTCTCGTTCAACCGTCACATTGAAGGTCCTGGACGTATATATACGTCTTTTTGAAATACGAATATTTTGTTTGCGCTTCTATCTGTAAAACTATTCGGATGGGTTTGGAATGTAATAAAATTACCTTGACAGTGTTTGCAAAACATTTACTTACTTCAGAGAAAGTTTGTGTATTTGTCCCTTTTCTTTTCTCCCCAATACACCACATGGCCGCTCTTATCTGAAAAACGGTGGCAGTGGGAGCGAATAACGTAATTTTTAATCGGCAATTATTCTCTTCTCATTTTCGTTGCATAAAAATAAACAGAAACTTTTCTCTATCTATAATACCAGTAATTATCTCATCTGTATTCAAATATCCAATTTTATCTACTAATTTCATATTATTTTTATATATGTAAATTTGTTTGGAGCGAAGCAATTACTTAAACCACTGTTGACATTCAAATATCGGCACTTATATGTGGTACCATAGGTAGGGTATGTGGTGTCCACGGTAGCTAACTGTTATGGTCAAGAAGTGGCCGGCGTACTGGGTTTGAGTTCTGGTGCCATTGAAGACCCATCGCGCGGCTTTTGTACGTTGAATTTGTCTAAGACAGTTCAAGTGTTGTCCTCCTCTCGAACGAGGCTCAAAATTTTGAGGTCTGTCACCAATAGCTCTCATGTTGCTTTATAGTGTGTCGTTGATATAACTCTCACTCGGATGGAACACGTGTGACCTTTATGAGTGACTTGATCAGCCCTCATAGAAATCTGCATCTTCTATTAATTGATATTTCCTTATTTATAAAGCGACATTTTGAAAATTTATAAAATTAAAAATAATAATAATAATAATATATACACATGTAAGTTTCACATGTTACTGGTGGTTATAATGAACAGTGCATTTCAAAAGATACAGCACAATATAGTACGAAGCGGTAACACTACTGTATATGTAACCTGATCTCTACACAAAAACTATTTTCTTACTAATAATGTTTGTAAAACGCCGATTGTGACGTTGTGACGTCTCTCGCGTCTTTCTGCTAACATAACTCCTATGTTCTTTGACGGCCACGATTAATGGCAAAACTTTTCCAACCCAATACCAAGAAGATAAACAAAAAATATTATGCAAATGAGATATACTATAAAAAGGGTAGAACTTTGATGAAAGATATAGCGCGGGAAGCTTAGAATAGTTTAGTGTGGAATCATTCTGATCGTTAGTGCGGCAAGTTTAAAATGCTTTGTGGTCTTGTAGATCAAGGTTAGCAGTCCGATAGATTTGGAAAGAATAAAATCTTATATAAAAAGTTTGGGAAACTTCTTATACAAAGGAATTTATAGCTATTTTCTTTAGGTAAAAGGGAAGGAGATCTGCAAAAAGGGAATATTTGAAATAGGTATTAGTTGAATCGGTTTATTAACTATAATTAAAAATAAAAAGGGTCTGTTTCGTGATCGACTTAAATAAAACGGTTTAATTGGTGTTAACTCTCACTTTAATTAAAATTGTCAAATTAAAATTTAAAAAATATAAGTTTTTCTTAATAAAAAGTTGTATTAAGAACTACTATGTCTCATCATTTAGATAATCCCTCACCTCTAGCTTACGCGGAACCGGCACGACATGGTCATCACAGGATGGCTATGTCGCAACGTGTCGTTTGTCAAACTGGCAGTAGGCATGCAAGTGTTATTGTTACAATTATTACGACTCTTATTAAGTTTAACATTTTCTGTTTAACCTTTATTTAAAATCTGCATTCACTTGGGATTGAAATATAGCAATCCTGCAAGCTATGTTTTGAAATTCTTTGATCGGGATAAATAGTTTCTACTAAATCAGTATTACGTTGAGTATAGTGAAAAAAAAACTTCACAGTGTTATTCATCTTTATGTACGTGTCATTCTATTTCCATTTCCTCAAAAAAGACGTTTCGAGTGATTCACTTCTGAACTCCACCGGCCTTTATATAACGTCGTGAAAATTTCTAGAAGAGTTGACCCTTGAGATTTCTCGATGATTCCTTGGCGATATCATATTATCACCATATATATTGCCAATCTGGTAACCTTGGTCACATCTTTTGGAAGGCGAAAATCTTGTTCTTCAAGTTCATATTGGAAAGCGAACTTCGCCTGTAAAACTCACTTTTCTCGCCTGAGTAGTGCCACCTCCGGGAAAACAACACATGTGAGTGAGTGAGTGAATATTAACGTCACACTGTTCAACTACACGAGGGTTTTTGGCGACAGACCAAGTAATTTTGAACCATGGGCAAGTGACGTGGACGACACCTGAGCTGGCACCCCCCTCTTCTAACTACAACACCACACCAAACAACACATGTGGGTGTTTCAATGTATTGCATTTACTAAATTAAAGAAAGTTATAGAAACTCTCCTCAGAATAGCGATAATAACATTGCTTATGGGTGCAACTCAAGCTTATTCTAAATTTCTTTTTTATTATGGCTAATCTGAACAAATATTTACTTTTTAGCAAAAGCTTGCTAAGTATATATAAAAATGGCTAACCGCACATTATTTTATCACGAACTAAGCCCCATATATACATGCTCAAAATATTTTTTTTTAGTTTATTTTATGCGTGCATGCAGAAACATGTAATCTGTACGAAAAAACCGTATAATGAGTTTTTTCGAAATTTTCTGCTTTTTCCAGGAAACGTAACCTTTTAAAAGAAAATCAGCAAGTTTCATGACGCTTAAATCCAAATTGTTTTAACATGGGAAATTCCAACTAAATTCATCTAATTCTTCCTTTAAAACCTATTCTAGGCTTAAACAGTAGGAGGGCTTCTCTACTCTGTTAAGTAATGTTCGTTTTGATCACATATCCTGACATTTAAGTAGAGCTCAGGGGCGGCATTAAGAGACCGAAGAGATCCCCACGACTTTCCCTCGGGTGCCACTATCGGGGCAGTATTTCAAGAACCGCAGGACAGCAAATGCCCTTATAATGCCATGTGAACTTCAGCGCTTCCACTGGGGAAGTATCAAGGGATGTGTTGTAATACTTAAAAATATAAGCTTTCGAATGAACGGAAGAGTGTACGGTGATAAACGCAAGATAATACACATTTTCGGAGTATTTAATTGCATGAATATGGTGGGAAGTAGTATTTTAATTTTGAATTACAGTTGTTCAAATAAATTTTCTTTAATTAAATGTGGAATTCAAGCAATTAAAAAAATAATAATAACAAAAAATAGGCTGAATGGATTGTTTGTTAACTCATAAAAATGAATTGAATTTTTTAAAAATATTAAAAGGATAAGAAAGTGGTACGAAATATTTAATAAAGTCTGGATGGATAGATAGAGAGGTAGATAGATAGATAGAGCTAGAGACAGAGATAGATAGCCATAGATATAGATATAGATCGATAGAAAGATATAGATAGATCAATGTGTGTCAATCGATCGACATAGATAGATATAAATATATATAGAAAGATATAAATATATATAGAAAGATATAAATATATATATATAAAGATATAAATATATATAGAAAGATATAGATATAGATAGATATAGATATAAATATATATAGATATAAATATATATAGAAAGATATAGATATAGATAGATATAGATATAAATATAAATATATATAGAAAGATATAGATATAGATAGATATAGATATAAATATATAGAGAAGATATATAGTGTAGAATACGGGTGATCAAGTCGATTGATCTATCGATAGATAAATAGATATAGATATAAATAGAATGATGTAGATATAGATAGATTGGTCGATCGATTGATAGATAGATACAGAGAGAGATATGTAGATACAGATATAAATAAATAGATAGCTATAGAGATGGACAGACAGATATAGATAAAAAGATAGATAGATAGATTCATCTACAGTTCATATTTAAGCACTGTTCTTAATGTTAAAAAATGACACTAGTCTTCCCTTTTCTAAAAAAATTAACCACTACTTGACCAGATGTAATTGTGCATCCAATGTGTTTTGCTTTACTTATTTTTATAAGTTATTATTATTACTATTTATACAATGTTTATTACATTGATAGACTATTTTATAAAATAATAAGCGTATTAATTGATTAATTGTTTTATTGACTTCACCCTACGAAGCGAAACAGAACTATAGGAAATGAAGCTTGTAATTTTGAACCTTGATCAAGTACGAAGACGACACTCTCTCCACTCTCTAAACATATTTATTTACGAATTTTTGTGTAAAATAGTGTAAAATAATTTGTGTTTGAGTGTTTAATGCATTATATTACTCTATGTTATGTTTTGTTCATGGTAAAATTGTGTACCATTCACAAGCAGTATAGGTATATAACGTAAGAGGGTCGGCATTGCTATATTATTCTAACATGAAAAACAAACTTACTCAACATAAGTAGCCTAAACCATTAAACTACTCAAGCCTCAACCTAAGAAAGTATTTTACACTATTACAAATACAACACTACTATCTCAAAGACGTCCCGGGCAGAGGTACAAATCCTTGGTAAAAAGAGGCATATTTACGAGGCAAATTACTCACAATATAATCATATATAAAGTAACAAATGTATTCCACAGCATATACAATACAGAAATAAATTCCAAGCACATAAAGAAATGTAAACATAAATTCCAGTATTAAAATAAAACTAAGGAATAAGGAAAGAGAAATAATTACATTATTTTACAAAACAAAATTGTGACCATGGTCTGAACTTAAGGATCTTATTCATCTTGGCCAAGATAAAAGGGGGCTAGCCTATTCTAATGTATTACTAGGTTTTGGGTGTGGTGATTTCTGTATCCGCACACAACGTCATTCAGTCTTTTTAGGACTGTGTAAGGACCTTCCCAGTTTGTCTGCAGCTTTGGAGAGTCCTTTACGACGTTTCGGATTCCATAACCACACTTTGTCGCCTTCGTGGAAGTCGTGTCCGGTTGCTCTTGCGTCGTATCGGGTCTTCATCTTCTCGGAAGCCAAGCCGATTCTTTCTGGCCAGATGATGTATTTCCTCCATCGTGCCTGGAGTTTCTCGACATACTCCTCAGCAGGCGCCAGGGGCATCTGGTGTGGTCGGCTGAGCAGAAGATCCCGCAGGCAGACGAATCTCGTCCGAAGAGCTGGGATGAGGGAATAGCCGGTGGTCTCGTGAACGGCACTCCCTGTAGGCAAGCAGAAAAAGGGGCAATTTCTTGTCCCGTCCTGTTGATTACTGGATACCAGGAGAAGGCTGTTCAGGATGGTCCGATTGAACCTCTCGCATGCCGTCAGACTGAGGATACAAAGCTGTCGTCCTGGTTTTTGTCTATGGCGGAGTATTTCCACACAGTCTCTTACCAAACTGCAGAATCGAAGTTTCTCCTGATCAGGTGCAGTTGTAGGGACCCCGAATGTCGTGAATCCGGTGAACTAAAGCCTCTGCAACAGTCGAGGCCCCTTGATCAGGAATAGGATAGGCTTCAGGCCATTTAGTGAAGTAGTCCATGACAACCAAGATGTTGTTGTTGCCATCTGATGATCTCGGAAGTGGGCCTAGTATGTCAAAAAGCTATTCGTTCAAGAAGGCGCTCCCATATTATACAGCTGCAGTCTTCCTCTAGTGCGTTTTTCTGGGACCTTTGCGTGCAGCTTTTACTTGAGATCACATGTGCGACAACACTTCCACGTCACTCCGCACATTGTTCCAGTAGAAGCGCTCACGAACTTTGGCCAAAAGTTTTCATAACAAAATGACCTCCAGTTGGACTGCCATGGGGAGTTCCTTAAGGACCATTGAAACTCTTGGCTTTGGGAGTATCAATTGCCACCTGAATGGCTCCGTCGTCAGACTCCCATTTTCGATATAAAACTTACCATTTCTCGAGTCGGAGAGTCCCAGAGCCCAGTAACGCTGTTGTAGGATGGAAAAGGGCGATGTCTTGCCAGCTGGGCTTTTCGTCGAACGACTCCTTGAATTCTATGATGGGTTTTATTTCAGGATCAGCCAGTTGATCTTTTCGGATGTTCTCTCACCACTCCACGGGTGTTAATGCCGATGTTGATGGTGTTGTAACTGGCGGACTATTGGATCTGTACATACAAGGCTCTTTTCGATTCTCGAGCAGTATTTGCAGCTCTCAGGACAGGGTCTTCTTGAAAGGGCGTCACGCATTTCCCGTAATGCTGATCCTTTTCTGTGGCGAATTTCCACGTCATACTCTGTAGTCTCATAGTCACCCTAGCTATTTGGCCTTCTAGTTTTAAATTCAGTAGCCAGGTCAATGAGCATGTGATCTGTTCGCAGCAGGGAACTTTCGACAACCATAGAGGTAGGATGGAAGTGTTCTGCAGCTTTTACTATAGCAAGTAGTTCCTTCCTGGTACTGTAATTCCTTTCTGATCTAGACAAGCACTTACTAAAATAGGCGATGATATGCTCTTGACCATCTATCTCTTGAGACAATACAGCCCCAATACTCTCATGACTTGCATCTGTATCCAGAATAAATTGTTTCCCCAATTTTCAGGAATATGCCAGGATTGGAGCGAATGTTAGATGCGTCCTTAAGCTTGTTAAGGCGTTGTTACAATCAACCGTCAGATGAATTTCTGTTTTGCACTCCCGGTTGGTTTATGGAGTGGTCTGGCGATCGTTGAGAAATTTTCTGAATTTTCCAGGTAATACGTGCATAAGCCCAGAAACTCGAAGCTGAAATTGTGAACATCCGTTGGGCAGTTCAGTCTTTCACGGCGAAGAGATCTTATCCGAGATTCTGTTCGTACACCTTCTGCCGAAATGATGTCCAAGATAAGGTTACTCAAACCCCGGAATAGGTGGCACTTGGATGGACTTAATTTCCAGGTTAGCTCCTTTCAGCTTTTGTAGCACACGTCTGATATTTTCAGATGTTCTTCGAAGGGGAGCGCCCACGATGACAATGTCATCAGGGAATAAACCAGGCAGGCCTCATACGAAGTCCTCCGGGACTGTTTCCATGAACGCTCGAAGATATTTGCGGGTGCATTGCACTGAAGCCAAAGGCATAACCTTAAATTGCCACAGTCCTTGTCCGTGGTGAGAAGGCAGTTTTCTCTTTTATCGTCAGGGGTGGAGTTCACCTGCCAGTACCCTCTTGAGATCTAGGGTAAGAAACCAGGTATTGAAGGCAAGTGTGTCCAGCGTGGTATCCCTATTCTTGGCAGAGGATAGCTGTGTTTTTCAGTGACGTCATTCAACCGACGATAATCCACACAGAATCTGGTAGAGCCATCTTTCTTCTTAACTAAAACGATGGGAGATGCCCAAGGACTTGAAGATGGCTCAATGACATCATATTTTTTTCATGTCCTTAATGAGTTTTGGACTTCTTCCCTGTTTTGCAAACAGTTTGTCGTTGGGGTGCTGCTTAATAAGGAGGATGCTCTCCAGTATCAATTCGGTGTGCACGTTAGTCTAGTTCTTCCAAAAGTCCTCAGATGTTCTTGAAAAATAGTACTGGAATTCTGTATCCAGCTTTCCTGCAGCATCTGTTCTTGTCTAAGTCAGTGCTTTTAGTAAATCCCTTGACTAAGGTGTCCTACTGAAGAATGGTCTTGGCTATTGAATTTTCGGTCTACACAAGTGACAAGAGCACAAGCTGCTACTATCTCTCTCAGCCTTCCTGAATAATATCAATGCTTATCACTAATGTTAGCCACCCTCACTGGGATGACTGACTTCGAGAAGGTCTACAACTGACGAAGCTATCAGTACTCCTCCTTTTACCCCGAGAGTTGTCACCAAGGTCCGGATAATCAATTAGGCTGAATCGGAATTTTCTGTTTTCTGCTACTAAACCGGGTATTATACATTCTTCTTGGCGATAATGAGATGTTGGTTTTGCAATAATTTTCTGGTTGGATTCAAATTGAGTTTGCTTGTAAGCCAAAAAAGAGTGATAATCTTCAAATTTTGAATGCATAGTACTTTATTTTCAAGATTAATTTAAAATTTAAAATTTGTTCTTCGAAAAATCCAGTCAAGAATACAGGGATCGGTGATATCTGCTACATATGCCCGTATGGTGTCAAAGTCTATATTTCCAAACCTTAGAGCTGACGTTAGCTTTTCCATGAACCTGAATCTTGTCACCCGTCACTGTTTGCAAGGAAACGCAGGGCGGCATCAGATAATGCTAACTTTTGAATTTTGAGCCAAAATCTTTTCTGATTATAGACACATTGGCTCAGTATCAACAACCATACGAAGCTTTGAGATATTAATTTGTCCTATTACGTAGGGCCTTCTCTCCGCCAATCACTGCGGTAATCTGGAGAATTTTGTGATGGGGCTTTTCATTATCTGGCGGCCTCCCGCCCCGCGAATGGCCATATATTGAATTTTCCTGTTTGGAAGGAGCGGTGTTCTCTTCCTTCCTTGCTCTAGGACAGTTTCTTCTCAGGTGTCCAGTTCCACCGCATCCCAGCACACTTGAAGTTGCGTTTCTCTTGTTTTCGAAATTCCAACCTTTATGGTTTTGCCCTTCACCTCTTCAATTTCTCCATCTCCTTTAGCAATCGAGATTCACATGAAAACCATCTGCAGTCACTCTAGCTCCTCGGATAGAATGGCGATCTCTGCGACACAGCTTGGTGGCGGCCTCCAATTTCAACGCATATAACAGGGCAGATTTAAGATCTTGCACATCTGCCATTCTTACTTACAGCCACTTCCTGGATTTCCCATCTTTCAATCCATCCACGAAATATTGCAAAGATTACTTCGCGCACAGTTGCTGGGTGTTCAGAGAGAAAGCAAGTTAGCGAGAGCCTTTCTACTTCGGGAGGCATACTCCTGCAAGCTTCCTCCGGTTTTTCTGGAGTGCTGTTTTCCATCTGCAGATGTGCGTGAGGTCCTTGGGTATTTTTGGCCGAACCGAAGATCAGAGCGTATACAGGGTTTGAAATTCAGTCGCTCTGTGTCGGGAAGAGTCTGCAGTATTTCGGCGGCGTGGCTCTCATCTAAAGGGATGCCGCTAAGCTGACACCGCCCCTTCCAGTCCATCCATTGGCTTCAGAAATTATGGAAAGGGTGTGTGTCTTGTAAGCACTTCCCAGTTCGTTTTTTTCCGTCATAGGTCGACAGTTTCACTGGCCCTGTAAGGAGAGCAAGCACAGGTTCTGGAAAGGCAGACACAGGCACACTCTTGCTTTTTGTTTTCATTGCCACCAGCTAGAATTTTTCTTCTCAAGATGCTTCATTCGCTGTGACATAAGGCTAAAATTTTAGCTATTCCTTCAATTCTTTCCTCGACTTGCTCTTTAATTTTCCTTCAACTTGCTCTTTGAATTCTTTCTTCAACTTGCTCTACTTTCTTTATCTTCTCTTCAACTTGCTCTACTTTCTTCTCTATCTTCTCTTCAACTACACTGTCTTTTCTTCAACTACGACTATCTTTTCTTCAATTTTAAATGCTATTTTCTCTTCCACACTATCGATTTTCTTTTCTAAATTATTTCCTCCAGCTCTTCTTGACCTTTCTTGAAGTCTCTTCTTACAGCTCTTCTGTACGTGCAACGAACCTTTCTGCATTTCGTAGATACATATTTCCGGACAAACAGCGTAGGTGTAGGGCCTTTCTGCATTTCTTGTTGGCCTTTTATGCATTTCTACCTGACCTTTCTGCATTTCTTGCCTAGTCTCTTCCAGACCTTTCTGCATTTCTTGCTTAGTCTCTTCTTGGCCGTTTTCAAGGCATTGATTCCTTTCAAACGGCGCTAAAGTTTGGCACCATCCATCGCTCTTGTTATTGACATAAAACCCCACCTCTGACACCAAACGTTCGAGATCCATTTAAAGGGCCGTTCAAAAAAAAAACCCTTTTGAGCGATGCCAATTTATTATAAAAAATAACCTTTAAAAAAGGTTTCGCAGGATTTTCACAGAGTAAAATCCAAAGGCTTACACCTTCAACAGAATCAAACACAATAACGGGTTTTTAAAAAAATACACGCAAGGTTTATTCAAAGAACCCGATCTAACGGAGCAAAAACCTCACTACCGCTGGTTTTATCCAGCCCTTTTTCCCCGTTCGGGAGCATCCCCCAAGGCGCGAAGAACTTCCAGAAAACAGCGCGTCGAATGCATAAAAGAGATCTACACTTTTAGAAGATTCGATCCGAATTTCCAAACGGTAAAAAAGTCGAAATTTCCCCAAACCCCTATAATTGGCTCACCCCCAAGTTTTTCCCCAAGTTTTTTGGGATCCCCATTAAATGGGTATTTGGAATTAAATTTAAATGAAAAAACATAAATAATAATAAAAATTTTATTAAACGCTAAATAAAAATTTATTTACACTATTTAACAAAATTGTAAAATAAAACAGCATCAGGTTAGTATTTTAAACCCCTAAAGATTTCAGGAGGGTCCCTACGGGATCTTCGAGGTGCAAAGAGAGTAGACAAAATTTTATACAGATTTTTCAGTTTCCTTGTTATGATTTTATTTTTTATAAATTGTTCTTCTTAAAATTTTTTCCTTTTCTTTTTATTTCCATACCAAAATTATTTTTTTTGTTCATGTTTGGGCCAAAAAAAGAAGCATTCATTTTTTTTCACGAAACCGGTTATTTTTTTTATTTTTTAGCCAAGGGAAAAAAGTCTACTTTTTTTGAAAGTTGGGAAAATAAACGCTTTGGGTAGTAGATTTGAAAAAAAGTCCAGAATTTTTTTTAGTTTAATCGTGAAATTTAAAAAACGTAAAAGGGGGTTAATTAAAGCAAAGAGAAAATCAAAACCCAACAAATTTTTCCCAATATCAGGATATTCGTCTTTTTTTTAAATGATTTAAAAATAAAGCCCGTCCTCTAACCCAAACTTTCTCCGTACGGTGGGGACTGATTTCCTTTTTTTTATCTTTATTTTTCCCTTTTTCAAGTTTTTGGGGAAATTTTTATTTCTAGTGGGTTTTAAAAAATGCAATTTGTCCATGATAATTTTTTCGATTTTTTTTTAAAAAGAATTTTCAAAGGGAGGAATTCAGATTTTTGAAAATATTCAAAAAGGATTGGCAAGGTAATACGCAATGTGTTACTTCAAAAGAAAAGAAAAAGGAAAGATAAAAACAAGAACCTGTCCCCATTGAAAATGATTGAGATACCATGCCAAATTTTTTTTGTACACATATGTTTTCACACCACCAAACCCCAAAAAACCCCAACCATTAAAAAGAGAGGTAAACATGATTTTTTGTGCAGAGAGAAATTTTTTAGGGAAAAAAAAATTCTTCAAAAGTAGAGTGCATTTATAAAAAACATTTAGGGTTATTGTGTTCTACAATTATAAAAAAAAAAAAGGGAAAAAATTTAAAATTGAAAAAAAAAAAAATTTTCAATTCCCGTTTAAGGGATCCGACTATGTTCGGGGAAAGTGATTTTGCAAAAAAAGTGTAAATGGGTAATTTTATGAATTTTTTCCTTGAGAAAAAGATAAAAATTGTTTTAAGAAAGTATTACAAAAAAGTTATTTAAGAAAATTTTAACCCAAAAAAAAAAAAAAAAATTTTAAAAAAACTTCCTTTTTGTAAAAAACTTTATTTAAAATATTTTTTTTGTATTTAATTTTGTACAGAGGCTCAAATATATTTTGAAAAAATTTACATTATTTTCATAGTTACAACCCATTCAAATAATTTTCGCGTTTTTCAAAAATTCTCTCCTCTGTTGTCGTAAAACATGGATAAAACCACTTCTGTTATATATTTCAAATATTCTAGTTGGGACCCTCTGTGCAGAGGTCTGACTATATACAGGCAAAATATTATTGTAATAGAAGCATTTTTCACAAAAGGAGAACATTTTGAAAAAGTTATTCGAAGTTAATTTTTGCCTAGTATTTAAATAATTTTTTTGTCAAATGTCCTTAAAACAAATTTAAAACAGTATTCTAATCTGTGACACTAAATATCATGAAAATATCCATTTATGCGCTTTTAAAATCAGTTCCGAACTAGTTCAAGGGTTTTCTACTCAGTTAATGAAATTAAAATAAATGTTTTGTAACATTTTGAGCAAACAAAATGGATCTCTTAAGAAAATTAAACACGTAACAATGTTTTAGAAGTCATACCAAAGCGAATTAAATACCGATCAATTTCACAATTTCAGATTAATCAGTCTTTCTTGAACTTTGTAAAATGAATGATTATTGTGTCCCAGCCTTACTTAAAATGTATTATGTTTCTGCTCGACAACTACTGTCCCGACAAAAAAGTTTTTAAAATGTAACTAAAGGATTCACTGTTTCTTTTTAAAGGGGCCAACGCATTCAAGATTCCACTACCTGCGAAATGTAAGAAATATCCGAGACAGACTCAAATAAAGCATTCGTTTCCAGAAAACCAATATTCTCGCATGCAAATTCACACTTTCTTCTTCCCTAATAAAATAGCTGTTGCATTCTGCAGATCATTCTTTTGAGGGAAATAAATAAACAAACATACGCCGAGAAGACGGCGGAGAAATGAGCGAACGATAGAACACACTTTCAAGATGGCGGACTCTCATTTTTGGCGGGAACCTGAATTCTCCAGAGAAAAGAACGCGTCTTCTTCGATACAAATCCCCGTCTTTTCGAATAGCATTTGCATAATTCATCGTTTGGATGCGTCGTTCCTTCGCTCCTCTCTACTTCGCTGGTATATGAAGGATTTGCAATGATGTTTTTGTTTCGTTTTGTTTACTGTTTTCCTTCTTTTTCTCTGTTTTTACCCTTTTTCCGTTTCCGCATGTTGTGCCGTATGTTGTTTTCACCCCCTCGCTCAGAATGTTGAAATGCCACTTGAGGATTAAACCAAAAGATGCGCTGATGAAAGAAAGAAATTGCAGTAGGCTTAACGAGCTTTTAGAATGATTTTCTCTAATGCGACGAACGTATTTTAACGAACAGCAAATGTTACATTATTTTAGAAGAAAAGCTTCGAAAGTGCAGATTTAACTTTTTTTCTTTTTTTAAAAAAAAAAAAGGAATGTATTTTGTCTTGTGCGATGTTAAAATGTCATATCAGATGTTCCAGAAATATGTTTCGATTCCATTATGAGATTTGCTTCGTCTTTTTTGGTGGAAAATCCGTTCGTGTTGTAAGTTTGTTATTAAATTTAAAGTCAAATGACATTGTTAAAATGAATATAATACCATTAAATTTGAATCAGAAAGAATTTGGGAATTGTACATATTTGAATAAAAATGCTTCACATATTTTGTGCTCCACATTTTTTTTAGTATTATAAACGATAGTTTCTAAATTTTGTGATGCGTAAAAATACAATTTCGGATTGTAATTTAATTAAATATTCAAGTTCTACAGTCTCGCAAGAAATCATGATTAAATGATAAAATAAATAAAACACAGATAGTGTAATTTAAGTGTTGTTTTTTAAAGTATAAGGAAGCAAGTTTCATAAAATTGAAGACATCAAACTAAAACTTTTTTTTACTATTGAAGGAATAAACAGAAAGGGTTAAAGTTATTGACGAGTATACTGAGGGAGAAGTTGCAGGATTTTGGTCATAGAGTATACCGTCGGGGTAAAAGAAAACCGGTGTTTGTTGTAATTTTGAGAAAACATAACATTTTCTCAAACTAAATGCTTAGAATTTTTGAGGTCAATCTAGAGAAAAACAAATAAATAAAAAATATGAAAAATTTAAGATGAACTTATGCGTTCCCTTGTGAACCAGATGAAACAGCGTATAAGCTCGAAAACCCCAAATTTTATTTGGGCGATGATAATATTTTGATTTAGCCTAAAACGGGGGGGAAAACCATAAAGGGGCCTGAATGGAATGACACAATTTTTTGGGCACGCCATCGATCAAAATGGATTGCATTTTTTTTAAAAAAAAGAAATTAATTTGAACAAATGCGAGTGATCGGTCATGGGGGACGGGGAGCCCCTTTGTTTTGTTATTGTTTTGCCTTAGAGCGGACTACAATTGCAAAGTTTGTCACGCATAATAGTCATTTCATTGACACAACGTGTTTATAAGATTTTTGTATTAATTTATGATTTTAAGTTTTTTAACGTATAGTTCAGCAAATAAAATAATTTAAAGGGCAAGATAGTAAGTTTAAAAAGAGAATTTCAAATTGGTGAATCCAGTATGGCATTTTAGTAAAGACGAAAAAAGGGTGTGTGTTTTTAATTCAATACTGGTATGCAGAACATCGTCTGTAAAACGGATTTTGAAACAAATCGTAAAACTTGTCAAAAAAATGAACCAAGCAAAAAAAATTGATTGCTTAAAAAACCGATTGGCAGATGACTCTATTGAGCATCTTTACTGAACGTAATATCTTACAAACCTATTATAAGTTATTTCCATCCACACACGCAACCAACAAAAAACCACACTACTGTTTTTAATTTTAAATAAAATAATAAAAAATTTACAACATGTATAAAAGGTATCTGTAGTAAATAAAGAGTTATGTTTTAGTTTTAAATTTTTATTTTTTCCCCATAATCACAAGTCAAAATTATTTTGTCTGAACGTTGATACCTCTTTAAAACCCTTTTTTTGGAAAAAAATGGCATGTTGATTCATAAAGGTTCGCCACCCTGGCCTAAAAGAAGTAAATACAAAATTTGGGAAGAAGATTTATAATAGGGTTCCTTTTCATATACGGTAAACCCAGGGGTCAGAAATGCGTACCCGCCCGTGGATAGTGGGCGAAGTTGCCAACCAAATGTCGTTGTTTTGGGATTGGCCTTAAATAATTTTTCCCCAAGCCACCGCCTATGGAATAGTTATTTTTTTGGGGGAGTGGAAGTGCAAGGGTGCCTTTTGGTAAAAGGGCTGATCAACACATCACTTACTCCCGAACTTTTTTTGGGCAAGACAGGTAGAAAATATTTGGTCTAAAAAAAGTAAATCAGGAGTTTTAGGTCTTATTCCGGGAATTTTGACGGCCAATAGAAATACATATCCATAAAAACTTATGGTTGAAACCACTGGCCTCGAACCGGACCAAAACTAAATTGTTTTTAAACCCGTAAAACACCCCCCTTGTACAAAAAGATTTAAAAATCGGAAAATTTTTTAAAAAAAAACCCCTCTTTTTATCCAGTAATTTAACTGTGTCACTTACTCTGTGATTGATGAGTATGCCCGTAGCGCACTCTCAAACGAAAAGGCGCCATAGTTAACTTGTTAATATAAAATTATTCATAATGATGCAATTTTTCCTAAAGATGATTATGATTTAAATACATATTTTTAGAAAGGTATTAATAAATTGTAATCTAAATGATATACAGCTAAGTTAATATAAAATCACTAGAATTTTGGGAAATTTGACATTTCGATCAAATATTAAAATGTTCCAGACAATGCACAAGTTTTCAGTATATACATATTCATTAATTCGCATATTCATATGTGAAGATTATACAACAATTATTTAAAATCCCTAAGATTTTTTCATAAAGAGAGGTATTCGATACGCAATTGAGTTTTTTTAAGGATGAATACTATAATCGTTTTAAAAATAAGTTATTTTAATGACAGGTATAAGATAGTAGAGCCTATTCTTCTAATTTGGGTAGTAAAAAAATATTTGTTTTTTTCCCTTTTTAGGTAAATTTTCTACTTATATATAAATAATTTAATAAAATTTTTGGGTCCTTTAT
>BMAV01019100.1:7462-18350 GCA_019973955.1 Trichonephila inaurata madagascariensis
TCGAATTTTTCTTTTTCTATAGTTGGTCTATAACAGAAAGAACACAAAGATAGGATCAAATCACATGGATGACATCTGGGTCTACTCACTTTTCCACAATGTGAGAAATTTCCAGAAATTTTCCACATTCCAGAAATTCTACTTCCGACAATTTTTTTTTTTTAAAAAAAAAGTGAAGATGTGTTGGTTTTTAGATTTATTTAGTACATTTTTAATAAAAATGCTAAACTTATAAGAAGACATAAAGAAATTATTATTACAAAAATGGATACAAATTTACAAAAAATTACCTAAACCGGGCCCACACTGCTCAAAAGGTTTCTGAACAAATTTTCAATTTTAACGTGTTACTTTGCTATTTATTTTTGAGATAATCTTCAGGATAAGATATATTTTCATGGGCTATAAATTTTGTAATAAAACAGTGATTGATGAATCTGAATGTGTTAAAACACTTTTATACTATTATACAGAACATACATGAAATTTCATAATGTTTGAATTAAAATTATCAACATCAATCTGGTTTTCACATCTAATGACGCTCCAAGCAACAATTATATGCATGTTTATATGGTTTTTTTATTATTCAAATATATTACAGGCTCTGTACTAAATCATGACAAAATATAAATACAATTCAATTAAAATAACAATTAATATATAATCATATTATTTATGGATCGTATTTGTATTTACTTAAATTTTAATGTACTTGATTTTTAACATTATTTTAATTGTTTGCATCATTGCTATCATTAGTTTCAACAATACTTAGACTTTTTGTACTTTCAATTATATCATTTTGTTCTAAAAAAGATACAATAGGTTTATGGAAACTAAAGTAAGAATGGAAAATGTTTGATTCAAATTTATCTAAGTATCGCGTAAAAAACCGCATCGATGGTCTTTTTATATTTTGAGTACTGAGTACTGAGTTTTCGATCATTGGACAGATTTAAATTAAGTGTTTCACTTAGAAATTCAATTAGTGGAAGATTTTATCATCTGCAAAGTTAATATTGAAGTCTCCACTTAAAATCATCGGTACATTATCAGACTTTTCAAGAAATATTTTTCGAGTATTTCAGAACCTTTTTTTGTATAAATCATCAAATTTTCGAATAAAAATTGTTGTATCTGCCTCATAGATTTTCCTGGCGAAATATAAACGGCAACCATTAATATGTATTGCCCATTCTCCGAATCGCAACGAGCAACGCATATTTCGCCTATATCAGAAACATTAACACCAATGCTTCTAGTGAATTTAGTATGTATGTCCATATGTGAAGTAATGAAGTGTGACGTATCTTGAGTATTGTGATAAATAGCTACGCCTGCTGCTGGAACTTCGGGTCTTTTATAACTTGCAACAAAGTTGAAATTCGGAATTACTTAATGAAATTAAAGTAGGAGCCGTTTTCATTATTTTAAACTAAAGATTTTAATGGGGGGTATAAGGTAATAAACTATAATTTTGCATTAATAACCATATTTTAAACTTCAACACATTAATCTTGAATTATTCTTAGTTTTTATAAAAATTTTAATTTCAAAATCCACAATTAAAATATCATTGAACCATTAGAAGTCTTTTTTACCGCGGTAGTAAGAAAACGTCTAAGCCACTGTGCAATACTAATCCGGATTGCGTGATGCAGTGCAGAGGTTAAATATTGAAAAATAAATAATACAAAATTTTCAAACGCCAAAATAAATACGAGTATTTAAAATAATTTTCCGGTATGTATTTTTTATCTTAAAAATATTAGTATATTTATTTAGTACTCACTATTGTACTGCACAATGATTCTTCAATTAAGCGATTCAAATAATAATCAAACAAAAACACTATTTCAACAATGTACAGTATATACACATTGAACTTTTCACTAAATCCGTTCAATTCCACTTATAAGATATGCACAGCACTATACGTCAGCTGTATAGCTACAGAAATACTGCATTAAGCATGTCGGTGACGCGAACGCACGAGATTTCACCCATCCAAAAAGTTTCTAAGGCGCACAGCACACTGCGCGTGCGCCAGTCATGAGCATGTTGGTGACCCGAACCCATAAGATTTACCCCTTCCAAAAAGTGCCTAACGCGGCTAAAGAAGTTTTCATTTCAAAAATTTCAGTTGTTTATTTTCAAGATCTTTTGAGCGATCACGTCTCCGCGTTTGAGCATTTTCTAAAAATAAACACTTTTCGAGTAAAATGCATTTTAAAATTTGACATCTTGCTTAAAATTACGGCATCTTCTTTTACTAAAACAATTGTAGTTTTGGTTCTAATGAATGGAAAATAAAGAAGGTGAATTTATAGAGCTAATAAAATATCGGCTATGAAATAAATCATAAAAAATTTGTCAATCTTTGAGAAAATTCAAGATTTTAGGGTAGTTGTGTGTGTGTGTGGATACCTTAACCTTAGTTAGGTTTGATTATTGCATTTTTTTTTTTTTTTGTAACTCCATGTGATATTTATGAATTGAAAAGATCGTGAAACGTTATAATCTTTCAATCATGTTATAGTTGTAATAAAAGCATAGGTAATGGGGTAATCATTTTTATACGAATGAAAAGAAGTTTATGCCAATCAGAACCAGCCTATGAGGAAAAGATGCTCAATGGCAGTGGTTCTTAACCCTTTCGTGGACCTTTGGAAGATAACTTCCCATCTACATGATCTTACAAAATACACCTGGGGGAATCACAAAACCCATTTTAATAGATTGGTATTGCTATTATAACGATGGGAAGACTAATTCCTGTTCCAGTTTTGTGCTACCGCACATAATCCAGCGATTATGACATGTGTAAGTCGGACAAAAAATGGTACTAAAGAAGAAGCACCTTGTCCAAAAGCTGTCGCTGTATATAACGATGTCATGGGAGGGATTGTTCGCTTCTATCAAAGAAAAGAATACCAAATAGGTAGAAGATCTGTGACGGGCTCACGCGTCTTTTCTTTAACATAACCTCTGGGTTCTTTGGTGGCCAAGATTAATGGCAACTCTTTTCCAACCCAAACTCAAGAAGCGAAATGTAAACAAGAAAAGCAAATAAGATAGCTTTTAAAAGAACAGAAGTTTCAGTAAGCATGATGGCAATTTGGGGAAAGTTATGTTTGAAGAGATACAAGTGTGAATTGACAGCCACTCGTGAAGTTACCTGGAAAGTAAACCAGTAATACAAGATGCATACCATTGTACACGCGCCCAGACGTCTCCATATAGAATTCGAATCTTAGTTGGATTAAGGTAGGACTGATTATTTAATATTTGGACTTGTAATATTATTAGAAGTAAGAGTAGGTGGAAAATAATTATAACTTAGAGAAAGTGGTCTAAGTTACGCGATTCGGTTTAACTATCATTGTGTGTGTTTGTTCATTCTAGATTCTCGCTATTTAAATTTATCTAAATTGTTAGACATTTAAGTTCTATTCTTAATAAAGTTATATTAAGAATTTAAAATGTCTATTCCTTTTACAAATCCTACACCTCTAGCTCACGCTGACAATCAAAGATACGGTCACCAAAGGGGGGCGGTATCACAGATCTGTAAAATGGTGGCATAGTATTTTTTATTTTCCTATTCACCTTGCCATCATAAATATTTCCATACTATGGCAAGTGAACAAAAGAAATTTAGACCAACTAACATTCTGTATAGCATTATCTCGTCAACTATAATAGACGAATATTCCTCAAGAAAAAGGAAAGGACGTCCTGCTAGCTTCCAAGCAAAGAAGTGTGTAGTTCCGAATGATGTGTGCTTAGCCAGTGTGGGAAATCGTATGCCAAAGATGGTTTTCAACTGTAAACGATGTAGGAAATGTCACAGAAAGGGACAAGAAAAGAGAGCCTGCTACATGTGTGTAGAACGTGATGTTCATTTGTAAATTAAAACATGCTTCTCATCTCTTCATGGCAAAAAATCCCCATTAAATTTAATTTTTTTTATGACGATGAATGGTTTCTTGGGAAGTATTCTTCCCACCTCTAAAATTTAAATGTATACATAAAATTCGGCCGAATAAAATATATTTCCTTAAATGCTATGGTTTACTTATCAATGAAACATATAAAAAAGTGCGAGAAAATTAAGAGAAATAAATGGCCAATAATTTCTAATTCTCAACATAATAAAAATAAATTTTTGGAAGTATTTTTGTTCCGTAAAATTTTTAAATGCTTAAAAACAAAGAGAGAAAAAAAATTGTGATTACCTTTTCGGTTCATACATAAAATCAATTTCTATTTCAGTCCTATGTTCTAAATATCGAAATGATTCTACGTTGTACATGCATAAGCGTTCAGCATTGACAATCCTGTAATGAGCTTCTTTTAATTTTCCTTCCAAGTATTCTAAATACTGATGAAAATATTCTTTCTCTTCTAAATTTTCTTCATATAAACTTTTATATTTCTGTATTTCTGCTTCTTTTCGTTTTGCACTCTCATCTAGAAATTAGAAACGTGAAGGAGATATGAACAATCAAGATGATGTAATGCATGAAAGTTGCCCAAATAAAAAGGGGACATATGCGATTGCGTCAGAATGAGTGCAGCTATACCAAAGCCACCAAACAGGGAGATGAAGGACAGTAGGAACTGTCCACCACATACGATGTTTAACATTCAAACTTGCTAATGGTAGGGGAAATTAACCAAAAGTAAAGTCGTGCCATATGAGGATGCGTCCAAATTGGAACAACGTACTGAAGTACGATTCCTAAATGCAGGAAGTGAGTTTAATACGGACATCTCTATCGATACATAGTGGTAGTCTATGACGGACACTGTTTAGATCAGGGGTACTCAACCTTTTTTTCTGCTGGGCCGCATATATATGTCAGCTATTTCAAGCGGGCTGCATTCATATGTTAGTTATATCACGCGGGCCACGAAGTAAGAATAAATGGGGAAGGGGGAAGAAATGCTTTAAGACCAAGATAACATTGGAAATTTACAATGTGGAAAATTGATCAAAATATTAAACTCCTGTTTTACTTTTTTTAATTATTAATTTTCATATATATATATATTTTATTTTTGTCACTAAAGTTAAATTAGAGAAGCACTCCTTTACATATGTTGAATCAGTAAACGGTTTCATATTATTACCAACAATATAACAAACTTCATGGAATATCTTTGTTACCGCTGTGATATTACCACTGACAAAACACTTTGTTGCTCTTGCAAAGATTATTCGACAAAGCCTATTTATCACCTCCTGAAAGAGATCTTCATGGAAAGGTGTCATTGAATGATTCCGTATTATTGGTATTTTTTAAATACAGCACTTTTGGGACAAATCAAACAATTACTGATCCATGTTTGTTTTTCACTACAAAATAGTCAACCCCCCAATCGTCTTGAAACTATATATTTTCTTTGAATATTTTTCGCTTGCAAGATATGAAAAATAGTTAAATATTAGTTCCATACATAAAATGGTCACTACTCTACTGTTGTCTGTTATCACTAAACGTAACCGTTCTAAATAGAAAAAAAAATTAACTCGTACCTTATGACACCGACAGCAAAATTGATATATTTGATTTCTTGACAAAGAATTTTCCACCAAATTTTTAATATAATGTTCTTAAATAAGTAGAGCAATGTACCATGACCGGGCTATTTAAAAAGGCTCAGAGGGCCGCACGCGGCCCACGGGCTGCAGGTTGAGTATCGCTGGTTTACATTGAATATCTAGGAATAGTTGGTGTAAAGGTTTTTGAAAAGAGCAGCAAACGATATCGGATTTCCATGACAATATACGCCCTACGTTTCCCGGGAAACCAAAGGAACTTTAAAAAAAAATGTGTTGGGGAAAATTAGAACACCCACCATACAGTCTGGCTTTGTCCCCCTGTGACTTCTAAGCCTTTAGTATACTTAAGACGGCATTACGTTTCTATTTAGATGATGAAGTGAAAGAACCTCGGCAGGACTTCTTCCCCGTTCTGGAACGGCGTTCTTTATAGAGTAAAGTGAAAGACCTGCTGCTGAAACTGTGGGACCTGTGTTAAAACCCCTCAGAGTGATTTCTTTTTATTTCCAATAAAATTTTTTTTTTTTTTGAACCTGTCCACTTTTCGTATTAATTTATTTTGGTAACCTATAAAAAATCCCTTCAGAAAGTTGCACTTAAGGTATCCGACTACGTTCGGAACCGTGATTTTGCAAAATCGTGTAAATGGATAATATTTATGATATTTAGTGTCACTTAGATTAGAAAATGTATATAAAATTGTTTTGAGAATATTATTACAATAAAAAATTATTTAAGTACACTATTTTGACAAAAAATGAACATAGAATGACCCATTTTCAAAATATTCTCCTTTTGTGAAAAATGCTTCTATTATAATAATATTTTGCCTGTAATAATTGCCTGTTTATAATAATATTTTGCTCAGACCTCTGTACTGAGACTCAACTAGAATTTTTGAAATATATAACTTAGAAGTGGGTTTATCCATATTTTACGACAACAGAGGGGAGCAATTTTAAGAAAAAAATGCCGATAATTATTTCAAATGGTTGTAACTCTGAAAATAATGAGAATTTTTCAAAAATCCTAGTTCAGACTATCTGGAGAAGTCTTTACTTTATATAAGCGGAGTATTATTATTTTAGAAGCGTTTTTTATAAAAGGAGAAAACGTTTTGAAAAAAGATTATTCTAAGCTAATTTTTTGCCAAAATATTGTATTTAAATAATTTGTTTTTTCAAAATGTCCTTAAAACAATTTTATATATGTATTCTAATCTAAGGGACACTAAATATCATGAAAGTTATCCATTTATACGCTTTTTTAAATCAAGGCTCTGAACGTAGTCGGATACCTTAAGTAATATATGAAAATTAATTCATATATCACCAATATTAATTTTGCATTAAATTGTTGGTTTTCTTGATTTTGGATTATACAAAGCATCCTTGTAATGTTTGTCGGATTTTAGCAGTTATAAAAATTTGATTAATTCGATAATCATGATACAATAAAATTATCTACAAGGGTCTTAACATGTTACAAAAGAAATTAAAATCTTTTTTAAAAATTTCTCAAGAGATTAAAAAAGCGCTTTCAAAAAGAAACTCAAAGAATAATATAAAAAATAATGATGAAAACAGCAAAAAAGCAAACTTTAATGTTATAATTAACTACAATAATAATACGAAATTTATAATTACAAATAAAAAAAATTACATCAGAGAAATTTGACAACGGGCATGTATAACGCTACTACAAAGCCATTGTCAACAAACGTGGAATTTAGGAATACCTCAGAATTACCTTAGAGATTTGGGGGAAAACCTTATTCAAGTCATACGTCTCTATATCTTTTAATATAAATGTTTTGTTAAAATGCCTTGTCCATGTGGTTTTTATTTCATTTTTATACTTTTTTATACGAGTTAATATGAATTACTTATTACCAATAGAGCTTTTTATTGATTAAATATAATTAACATAACGTTAATTCATTTTTATAAATTATATACATTTATTATAAGTTTAATTTTACTTGATATAAATAATTAAGGTATCCGACTACTTGCGACAACTTTTTTTTTTAAAAAAAAAGGAATTATGGAGATTTTTTGTGGTTTTTAGATTTATTTGGTACATTTTAAGAAAAAAGGGGTAAAATTAAGAAGAGAAAAATAAATTATTACTACTAAAATGGAAAAAAATGGGTAAAAATTGACAAAAAATTACATAAACGGGTAATTTAAATCTGTAAAAATAGTAAATCAACTAATTCTCAATCTTTAAATTTCAATGTATTACTTTGCTATTCCTTTTTGAAATGACCTTCAGGATAAGAGATTGCTTAAGAAAACAGTAATTATATTCACATAAGGAACTGTAAATTTTGTAATAAAACAGTGATGGATAAATCTGAAGGTTAAAACACTTCTATTGCTATACAGAATATACACAAAACATTTCACCAAATTATTTTCAAAACTTTTTGAACAATCGCTGTCTTCGTTTGAGTTTTTCGAAAAAAAAAACACATTTCGAGTAAAACGCATTTTAAAGTTTGACATCTTGTGTTAAGTTACGGCATCTGCTTTTACTATAACACTTGTAGTTTTTGTTCTAGTGAATGGAAAATAAAAAACTTGGTATTTTTAAAAAGCCAATAAGATGACCTATAAAATAAAATCTTAAAAAAATTGTCAGCTTTTTAAAAAAAAAATCAGGATTTTAGGATAGTCGGATATCTTAAATTGATATATACTTTGAAATATTGGTGTAAATTTAGTATTCTCTCGGCCCAAATAAATTTTTGGTCTCAGATCTGGAAAAACGAAACCCCGAACATATTTGTGGGCCAAAATTAATCGCCTAAAATTTAATCAAAAATGGCTTTCAAGTTTAACATTCTTTCAGAAGTTTTGATTGTTAATTTCAGGGTAAATAGATGAAATTTTGAAACGGTGTGCAAAACATTCTGTTCAAAAAGGAAGCTTTTATATATAAAAAACTTTATACCAAAGTTTAGACGGACGCATTTTTGAGACGATTTTCGGAGAGATATTTATCGTTGAAACTTGTACCCTCAAATAACGCAACGAAAGAAACAAAAAATTTTAGTTGATGTTAGAAAACGAGCATCAATATGAAATTAATGTCTTAATGCTTTTCCTTTTCTAAAAACATTGTAAATCGGTTTTATGCAATATAGTCCTAAAACTTTCAAATGACCATGTGACCTCCTAAAAAACCAGAGAAATACTTTACTTGACGTTATAAAATTCTAATATGTAGTTATTTTTACAAACACCTCTTCACTTTACATTATTCTGCTAGCCCAAATTTGAGAACTACAAACCTTTTAACTGTATCTAAAAATTTGATTCTCAAGATTTTTGATGATAAGGATAGAAAGTAATTACTGTACCATATTTAAGATAGTTGAAAAAATAATTTTCAATAATTCGATCAATAAATCCTGTATTTCTCCTTATATCAACACCAGCAGTTCTACAACTCATCCACTCCAATGTCACTTTGATAAATAAAAATCCATTAATCACAACTTTCAGCATCACAGTTATTCTGACATGTGATTGTTAGCCATTTCGTGATCCTAGCTTCTTCTAAAATCTATTTTTTTTAACTAGGAAGATCATTTCAAGACCAGTCGCAGTTCTCATTTTGAAAGAAATAGTTGCTTGCTCTTATTGTTTACCTCTTATTTAAAATATTATGCTTAATCTGTAAAATTTGGTAAATTATAACTATAGTCATGCTAATAAATATTATTGATTAACCCTCTGGCCAAAACATTAGTTCTTTTCCTCTCTGAGGAGTATCCATCTGACAGACAGGTACGTAAATTTTTTTGAATTTTATTACCTTAAGGTATTCGACTACGTTCGGAACCATGATTTTAAAAAAGTGCATAAATGGATAATGTTCATGATATTTAGTGTCACTTAGATTAGAATACATGTATACAATTGTTTTAAGGACATTATGACAAAAAAAATTATTTATATACAGTACTTTGGCAAAAAATTAACTTAAAATTACCTTTTTTCCAAATGTTCTCCTTTTGTAAAAAATGCTTCTATTGTATTAATATTTTGCCTGTATATAGCTCAGATCTCTGTACAGAGGCTGAAATATGATTTTTGAAAAATTCAAATTATTTTCAGAGTTACAACCATTTGAAATAATTATCGGCGTATTTTCTTAAAATTTCTCCCTTCTGTTTTCGTAAAACATGGATAAACCGACTTCCGAGTTATGCATTTCAAAAATTCTAGTTGAGCCTCTGTACAGAGGTCTGAGCTGAATACAGGCAAAATATTAATACAATAGAAGCATTTTTTACAAAAGGAGAACATTTAGAATAAAGGTTATTCTAAGTTAATTTTTTGCCAAAATATTGTATTTAAATATTTTTTTTTGTCATAATGTCCTTAAAACAATTGTATACATGTATTCTAATCTAAGTGACACTAAACATCATAAATATTATCCATTTACGCGCTTTTGCGAAATCACGGTTCCGAACGTAGTCGGATACCTTAAGGACTGTTTTAAATGTCCTTATAGCTCATGAAATTGAGTACGGCTCAAGTAAGATGTGTGGGGTTAAATCCAGCACAACAATATATTTTCATCACTAGAATTGTGACTAGTATTTTTATAAAAACTGATTAAAAATTATTTATATTCATGTAAAAGTAATTAAAAATAATAATACCAAGCACGAAAAAACTTTTGGAATATCCGTCTGATAGACGGTGATAGATAAGAATAATCGCACATATCGTGAGTTGAAAAAAAATCACTACGTGATCTTCTCACTGGGCAGAGTCCAACTGAAGATATCAAAACAGCCCACCCCAAACATCACATCTACAGGCATCGAAGCAAATCATCCCCGTCTGAGAGACGGATGTTCCGGTCAGGGGGTTAAATATCTCTCTCTGAATCTTATGCCACATCGATATTTCTCCTGCAACACCGCAAAATGCTTACATTATGAGTACTTAAAAATAGGTCATGTAACAATACCTATTATCGCTAGCTCCGGCGTAGGAATCGTTTCTATGATTTCTTGAACGACAGGTATTTCTTTGTAAAGCTTGAAATTAACCAAAAAATTCATGAAGTACATGTCCTCCTTTGCTTGTTTTCGTAATTCCCTTATCTGAAATTAGAATGATTTCATTAATATTTCAGATATACATTCGAAATTTCCTCAGCCAGAATGGCTACAAGTGTACGCTAACGGTTTCGAGATAGCAATGCAGATGTCTGGACTTTCTCCAGTCTTTTCGCTTTTTTTTATCTTTAGGTCCAAGAAAGACTCCTTTCAAAGGTGAGGTGGAGGCT
>BMAV01019100.1:20961-41683 GCA_019973955.1 Trichonephila inaurata madagascariensis
AAAAAAGTGTTCGACTAAACAGTCAGAGTTATTCTAGGTAATATTGATTAGTATGACATTCAAAAAATGGAAATAATTTCTCAATATTCAATTCCCATAATTTCTCAATACATTCAATTTAAAAGAAAGCTCGACAGATGTAAAAAAAAAAATACATGACGAAAAAAGTATTAGTGGTAATTATTTTGACCATGTATTTTGATTTTTGTGTGTGCTGCTGAGAAAATTGTGGAATTTTCTCCGTCTTAGCAATTTGTGTTGTCACGAACGCGAAGCTGAAAAACAAAAACCTCTTTAATCCTTTATGTACCGACGGTACTTATAAGTACCACTCACTTTAAAATTACATAGAATAACCATTTTTACGAATATTCTAACGATACTTAGCAGGGATATTCTTTGAAATCCCCTCTTCCAACATATATGGCAGCACGGGTTCTATGATGAGTGTTTTAGCAGGGAAGGTGAATAGTTTTATAGCCGAAATTGAGTTTTCAGTGGATTGCGAAGATAATTATTTTTGTCCCGAAAAAATAGTTAATGTCAAAATTTAAGTGTCTTAATTTTTTCGTATGTTAATGAAGACCTTAGAAAACGATTTGACTATTTATTTTAAGTGAACAGTGTATATAATTAATTTCACAGTTGAATATCTTTAATTAATTAGCTCTAACGGATTAAATTTTCCAAGGTTGAGTATTTTGTTTATGTATATACCTTAATTTTCAATGCAGTGGTCCAAAAAGAATTATACCATGAAAAAAACTGCAGTAAATCAATCATAATGCGGTACATAAAAGGTTAATATTTTGTAATTCACCTTGAGAGGCGCAACGAACGCATTTTTTTCTTGTTTTTTTTCTTTATTAAAAGTAAATTAAGTAGCAGTTTTATAGGAGTAATTAATTATAATTGTGTGTAGCACTTGAAATGTGGGCACGGATAAACCTTGTTCGCAATGTATCAATTTTTACATCATTAAATCATTCTTAAATCTTACAAAGATTTCTCATTTTTAAAAACTAGATATTATATATATTTATTCTAGAATTGAATTGAATTTTCAAAAGCTCGACTTAGAAATCGAATTTTGGATAAGAAGAATAAGGTACAAGATAGCGGGGGGGGCGGAAAATACATTTAAAATATAAAATTTTTTTTTTTTTTACTTTTAAGGACAATTTACCTAATTTACCTGTAAAATTAAATACGTGAACAAATCTTACCTTTTCTCTTACAGCTGTGATCTCATCAACCATTATATTATTATGAACCAATTTCTTTTCGTAATCTTTCTTCATTTGGAGGTAATTTCTAAGCGCTTCAGCAGCTCTCCTTTGGTTTTCTGAACGGAATACACTATAATTCTGGTAGATCACCAACATATTTTCCATTTGCCTATCTGTCAAAAGACACTCTCTGGAAGTGGATAAACTTGAAGGTAAAAAGTTTGGATCAAACCGATGTCTGGGATCTAGGGCTCGCAGACGGTCCACCAAGTCTACCAGTTCTCCTTTCAAGTATGTCTTTTCATATGCCCTGTCTTAAAGATAAAAAAAAATGTAGTTTTAATTTTTAAATCTGTATTTACAGAAGGGATTTTCTGGATTTAGTTTGCACTACATCTGTAGAGTATTTCCCTGACTTATTTTTTACCTTCCTGGGAATTGAATACTTAATCTTGCTTAACTGTTTTGGTAGTTTGTTTTGGTTTTAAGTTACTTTATTTCATACATATGATTTGATTCCATTATGTTGATTTTACTGCTTCCAAAGAGACTCTTTTTTCGAAATGGTTCATACAGGTGGATGAAATTAATCGAATTTTTTGTTGTTGTTGAAGTACATTATGTTGTATTTGGTAATTCGTCGGAGTTCAAAATTAAGAACACAAACATAAAATCTGTGAAAATTTAAGAAATAGTCTGCTTATTGCAACGAAATTAACATAATATTTCTGTTCTCCCACATTACAATGCCTGTTTTCTCCCATTCTACTATGAGAGAAAGCATATTACCTCATGACAATATATGAAAAAGAGATGACTTTTTAACTAAGACATTAGTCACCATAAAAGTAGACAAATCATGATGCATATCTCGAAAAAAGTATGCCTAATGTCGAGTGATACCACTGTGTACTTTTACCAAAAGCTCACGGTGAGACATCATATTGTTAATGAGTTTATCAAGAAAAATGTACAGTATTGAATCCTTTTCTTCCAAAAGCGCTGCTTTTAACTCCTAAAGTAAGTTATAAAGGGGGAGACAACACACAATTATCCAAAACACGTTTTATAGAACTGAGATTTTGCAAACCAGCTCAGTCGGTTGATATTCTTTTCTTCAAGATAATAATCAATAATATAGCTCTGTGTGACATCTCATTATCGTCCATGGAAAATAAGCTCCAAACAGGAGCCCTCCGGAAAATCCTCTGATAGACTTACTGGACCTCATCTCTATCGTGCTGTATACTGCCTACATCAAAGACATGCAGACTGCCTGCATCAAGACTAGTCAACATGATGCGGCTCCAGGCAAAAATTCTAGTCACCTACTTGGTTAATTTCATTTAAGCTAGAGGGCAAATAAGAAGTTCCACGTTATCTCTGGATCAAGAGCCATCGAGAAGTATTGGGTGTGCTTAACCTCGTTTTATCAGTGAAAAGAAAGCGTTACTATTCTTAGTATGTGAAAGAAGTGTTTGTTCAGCTCTGCGACAAACGGCTCTCCCGTGTGGTGTGCTCAGAAAAAGGACTGGACGTAAAGGGCACAATACTCTAAGCCTCTGTGTATTGTTTAACTAAACATTATTTTCCACTAGCAGTAGTTAAGTCACGAGAAATTCTGTTGCCGTTGTCATTGCGCTATTAAGGTATCCGACTACATTCGGAACCGTGATTTTAAAAAAGCGCATAAATGGATAATTGTGATGATATTTAGTGTCACTTAGATTAGAATACAAGTATAAAATTGTTTTAAGGACATTTTGACAAAAAAAATGATTTAAATACAATATTTTGGCAAAAAATTAACTTAGAATAATCTTTTTTCAAAATGTTCTCCTTTTGTGAAAAATGTTTCTATTATAATATTATTTTGCCTGTATATAGCTCAGACCTCTCTACAGAGGCTCAACTAGAATTTTTGAAAAATTCACATTATTTTCAGAGTTACCACCAATTTAAATAATTATTGGCGTTCTTTTTTCTTAAAATTGCTCCCCTCTGTTGTCGTAAAACATGGATAAACCCACTTCTAAGTTATATATTTTAAAAATTCTAGTTGAGTCTCTGTACAGAGGTCTGAGCTATAGACAGGGAAAATATTATTATAATAGAAGCATTTTTCACGAAAAGAGAACATTTGGAAAAAAGATTATTCGAAGTTAATTTTTTGCCGAAAGATTGTATTTAAATAATTTTTTTTTTGCCCAAATGCCCTTAAAACAATTATATACATGTATTCTAGTCTAAGGGACGCTAAATATCACGACAATGTCCCATTCATGCGCTTTTTTAAAATCACGGTTCCGAATGTAATCGGAGACCTTAAGGTATCAGACTACGTTTGGAGCCGTGATTTTGCAGAAGCGTAAAAATGGTTAATTTTTATGACATTTAGTGTTCCTTAGATTAGAAAATGTATATAAAATTGTTTTATTTAAGAATAGTATTACAATAAAAAAATTATTTATTGTCACAAAAAATTTGACATATTGACAAAAAAAAAGAGACATGGAATGACCCATTTTCAAAATATTCTCCTTTTGTGAAAAACGCTTCTATTATAATAATATTCTGCCTGTGTATAGGTCAGACCCCTGTACAAAGGCTCAACTAAAATTTCTGAAATATATAACTTAGAAGTGGGTTTATCCATGTTTTACGACAACAGAGGGGAAAAATTAAAAAAAAAAAAAACGCCGATAATTATTTCAATGGGTTGTAACTCTGAAAGTAATGTGAATTTTTCAAAAATTCTAGTTCAGAATCTCTGGAGAAGTCTGTACTTTATATAAGCAAAATATTATTATTTTAGAAGCCTTTTTTATTAAAGGAGAACATTTTGAAAAAAGGTTATTCTAAGTTAATTTTTTGCCAAAATAGTGTATTTAAATTATTTTTTTTTGTCAAAATGTCCTTAAAAGAATTTTATACATGTATTCTGATCTAAGTGACACTAAATATCATGACAATTATCCATTTATGTTCTTTTTTAAAATCACATTTCCGAATGTAGTCGGAGACCTTAATGTCATACAGCAATCTTGGACACATGTCGTTGCTTTTGAGCGACCTTATTGGTGATAGCACCGCTTATTCGGAATTGATTCCACCATCAAGATATTACTTTTGATGCCATTTGTAACTAACGAGCCCCTTAGTTTGAGACTGTCCGACTCCAAGCCTGTCAATGGCTTCCCATCTCGTTAAATTCTTTAAATCTCAATATCAGAACTTCTCACTGCAAACAAACTTGTGAGTTTTATTTAGTGGCGTATTGAGATTTGGGAGCTCAAACCTTTCACTTAACTAATAGATTTTTAAGTTATTTATTATTAAGATTACACCTCAGTACTCCTCTCATGAAAATATAACTCCACCCATGAAAAAGATCCACGTACGCTACTAATTTGTGAATGCAATATTCAGAATAGTGCAGTCAAAAATTGCAGATGCTTAAACGGTTATACTGTGCTACAAAACTTACTTTATATCACCTATTCAGTGTACGTGTGTATGAGAATGTAAGGCGCCCTCTATATATAGTGCTCATAGTATTCAGTTTAACTTTAGACTCCAACGAGTGATGAGTCAAGTTGAGCAGAGCTAAATAAACAACAGTCCACTTCAAACTGAGTGAGATCCTTTTTTTTAATATTTTTAATGAGTATTGTACTGTGAGTTATCATCACCATTTATTCTAATCGGGAGGTTACCATTGTATAATACGTTATCATTTAAAATGTAAAATTTATTTATTTTATAAATTCAATCCATGACAATATTTTAAATTATTGTGAAAATCATATTTGTGACCTTAATTTTGAAAAGCAGTGTATTTGAGAAGTGAGACTAAAATTCTGAGTTATACTTCTTAGCAAAGAGTATTATATCATCACTATAATTTTAGCTCTGCAAAGACTTAGCTTGCAATATGACACAACATATAATTTGATGGTTATCATTTTTAACCTGCTTATTACCATTTTTTGAATCCATATTCTGAAAGGTTTTATTTTATGCAGTAAGATAAACTTAACTATAAAGATAAACTTTGTTTAATTTGTTTAAACCTTCATGCAATGCATATATGAGTGGAAAAATATGTGGAATCAAAAAGTAATGTATTATAAATTAATGGTAAAATAATATAATCTGGAAAATAATGGAATATAAAGTATAGATGCAATATAAAGGTAAACATAATATGAGTTAAACACACAAGAGTAATCAGAAAGAAATACTCAAAATGTAAAATTAATTAATCCGACAATAAAAATAAATGAATGATGATATAGAGTTTGGATGTAATGGATACCGTAGGTAGTACAGGCATAATCAATGCAAAAAGTAAAAAAAAAACTATAATAGTATTCAAGAATTTTTAAAAAGAGTTAAATTTGAATGCAAAGATTTAGTGAAAAATATATTAAGTAAAAAGTGTAAAAATTTTAATCTATTATTCTCTCACATATTTTAAAATAAATATATGTATAAAAAAAGTTAAGAGGATAGTTTTATTCTAAGCCAGTGTTTCTTAAATTAGGGGTAGCGACTCTAAAAATTTTATCGTGACTTCTGAGGTCGCAAAAAATTTTAGGATTTTTGATATCCCTTTTTACGAAAAATGATCGACTATTATTTCAAGATATAACAACAATATTAAAAACAATTGAACACATTCTTCCACTGATATTTAAATCTTGCATGTGCCATTGCTAATAAAAGTTGATGCTCAGAAATGAATTTAAAAATTACTACACCTTATAAATAAATTATAGTTTATGGGTAATTTACCAGGTAATCACATTATATAACGTTTTTTCTATTTAGTTGCTGAATTATAACTTCTGTATCATTATATTCAAGGTAAAAACTTATTGAGGATGATTATTACTGCAAAATAATAACATACTACAAATAAAACTCATATAGAAGTACCCAAGCCTGAGCAAACTTTGCGCAATGCTTATGGAGTAGCGCAAAATTTTTGAACAAAAATGGGATCGCCACCCCGAAAAGTTTAAAAACTCCTGTTCTAAGCAACGATTATAAGACTTTATTGAATTATTGAATATTTTTTGGATTGTTACTAGATCATAATTTTTTGTATCTTTTTTTAGTTTAATAATTCTACAATTGTTTGTTGCAATTTTAAAAAGGCATATAAATAAAAGGCCTGTCTTTTATAAAAAAATCATATTTTAAAATATGATTATCGATATTTAATTGTAAGCCTAAAAATTCTGCTTTGATTGTATCATAATTCGTTTTGATTAAATTGAAATATTATGGACAAAAATTAAAATTAGGTATATATTTACTACAAAAATAGATAAATACTCTGTGCATCGATATATATTTCAAGAATTAAAATCTATATAATAACTTTCACTGTAGTGTAGATAAATATGAATTAAATTATTATCTGGCTAACCTTTGAACACTGGATTAATTAAGTTACTCGGTTATTTTAACTGATCATGATAAGATCTGATAAAGATTAATTATAAAATATTTTACATACCAGTCCATCCTGGTATTGTCGGTATTACTTCAATCGGATCTACTTCAAAACCTAATTCTCTGTCCAAAAGAATCCGATAGGCTACTTGCTCTTTTCTCATATTGATCAACTGATGCAAGGCAATTTTCAGATGTTTTCTGATTTTTTGCAATTCGTTTCTCATGAGTTTCCATTTTTCGTCTATGATTGCTTTTGAAAATAAAAGTTAAGATGTTTTAGAACTTCTGACAATGTATATCGCTGATTTCGAAATTCATTGGCATGATTTTTGCATATTAATGCATTTGCAAGTTAATGCGCAATCATAATTATCTACAGAATGAAGAATATACGGCAGAAGAAATCTATTCATTTGTGTATTCTACGTGTACTTGAGTGTATTTCAATTCATATGCTACAAATTTAACAGTAGAGCTAAGATGTTTTGAAGCGGGTAAAAGAGAGTGGAATACTTTATAATTGAATGGGCTCAATTAATGAAGGTCACATAATAAAGGCAAACATTTTTTTTTCTCCATTGAATTCAAAATTGACATTAAACTAATAGTACTTGTTGTTCTATTTGTAAGACTTTGATAAAATTCTAATTTCAAAATTCGGTAAAGATGTTGAAATGTTATGAAACAAAATTTCTTCAGAAAGATTTTTTAAAATTTAAAAAAAAAATCGTATTTTATGCATATGCTTTTAAATAAAGTGCGTTTTGTATACATATGTACTTTTTAAGAGAAAGTTTCTGCAAAGAGCAAAAGCTGGTAACACCGAAGCAAGTGAACTGATTAGCTGGAAACACAAGGTAGCTTTTATGATGTGACTATGAAGTCACATGAATTTTTGAATGGTCTGGTTGGAATCACGGGGAGTGAGTCACTTTATCATGTGACAATGACGCCAAGTGAATTTAGCCCATTGCTGTAAAGTAAAAAGCTAACAACAATAGTTTTATTTCTTCTAACTTGTTTGAAAGTAACAATTTTTTTCATTCGTAATATTATAAAATATCTATGCTATTCCTACTTCAACTACATTTTTTTTTTTAGTAAAATGAACAGGAGGAGAAATTTTCATACAGAATGGGATCATCGACCTATATCTCATGCACTGGAGGCACAATTCTTTTTTTCATTCTTTTAGAATAAAACATATATATAAACCAACTACCATACTTTAAAAAAAAAGTTGAAAAAACTCTGAGCTTCTACTCGGAAATATACGGTAAATAAAAGTTTGAGAAAATTTTAAATATGTTACATCTTAATAATAAAACCCCATTATAAAAGTATTAATATCAGTTACACAGGTTTAGAAAAGTGTATTCTGAAACTTTCATGTTTCCAAAAAATACTACCTTTTATTATTATTTACGGGCTAAGACGATACCCAAGCAAAGTATTTTTTATAGAACAACTCAAGAAGTAATTAATTAGTTATTAGTCAATATTGTTTGACATGCTTTTATTTACCCTGTTTTCCTACTATATAACCATGGACAACCGTACTTAAGGAATAAACTCCAGTTGTACGTAGAAGCCGACACATCCAATTTATTTCATACCATTTTTATTTTCAATCACATAAAGGGAAAAATAGAAATACACATTCAATTGGGTTTAAACTCTTTATAAACAGTAATAATATAGTTAGCTGCAGACGTATTATAATGTCGACCAATTTCACCAAATTAAAAGATGTTACCAAATATATCATATGCTCAAATGAGATTAATGGGTACTTTTTCATTTCGTCTGCGCAAATATCGCCAAGTTGGAGTTATTGGTGACAAGATACAATGTTCTCATAAAAATATTAATAATTATTAGTTTTCATTGATTTTTTATTCCTTTTTGAAAAATTATGAACGAGACGTAATTGATAAGAAAATACTAAGAGTTATTTGTAAGTGTGATGATTAAAGGTTACTAGCAGGAATATTCCGTTGGGCGTCGGTTGTATAATTTTTGGCGACGATATCGCTTACGCCGGAGAAACGGAAAAGTACCGATTTACTTGTCTGCACATGCGCAGGAACATTTCTTATATTAACTGCATATATCGGCATTTCAACGCATTTCATTTGACAAATAGATCGACGGTATAATTTATAAATATAAAAAATTGTTCTGTAAAAAGCTGCTTTTTATATTTACTTGTAAACCTTTTAAAAAGAGCGATAATTTTAAATGGGAATGCGGTTCAAGTGTAGTATAGGGGGGCCACTTGGCGCAGTCCTTTTTTTTCCGGCTAAAAGTGGTCGCCAAGGTATTTTTTTCAGAATTATTTATTATTTATTTCACAATGAATTCGATTTCTCACCATGACATTCAGATAAAAATCGCCAAAACCGAAAAAAATTGCCAAATTCGAAAGTGGCCCCCCTGTTCTACACTTGAACCAGGAATGCTTGTCTAAAATAATGCATAAATAAACGATGCCAGTAAAAAGTTATCTGAAGAGAAAAGTGAACAGGGAAATTTTTAGGCATTTACTGGCAAACTTTTTGATAACAAACGCTTCATTTCAATAATAAATTTTTAGAAAAATCATAAAGACATTGTGTTTCTCAAAATAAAAAAGCAAAGTTAAAATAATTACATATTAATTTTTTTAACATTCAAAATAAAAAAAAGCATATTTACCACCAGATTGATCAACCTCTTTAATTGCCACCGCATTCATTTCTTCAGTAATTTATTTTAAGAAGCCAGAAAGCCGTAATGAGTAGAAAATGGGATTTTAATTCAATTGAGTTCCCTATTGAAAAAACATGACACGTATTATAAACACAGCTATGAAATTCAATGTAGTATGTTAAAATACAAACGACATAATATATAAGTATAACACATTTTATACAGGAATATTGAATATTTTTCATTTTGTGCATAAATAAGTTGAGAAACGATATTGAAGTTTTAGTATATATTGCAAGAATTTTAAATAGGAGGCTTGGTTGAAGAAAACAATTTCATGTCGTTAACAATTGTTTGTTGTAATTTATTCTCCATGTGTCACATCTATATAACACATTTGTTTGTATTTGTACTACCAATTGTATTGGTGTTCTAAGAACTGAAATAGATATCGAGACACACCTTTAGACGAGATTGAAGCAATGTTGCGTCAGTAAATTATTATCTTTGATTTATTGGTTATTTGTGTCGCAATCCAAAGTAAATAAAGTGTTGGTGATAAACCTCATTACTTGAAACCACAGTAAAGACTCTTTGGTCCCCCTTCGCTAAGAATTTACTAAAGCAGGCAACTTTTTATTCTTTGCATTTCAATGTCTGCAGAATTTTTTGTATATATATATATATATATATATACTTCGCAAATTTGATACAGTTTTCAATCTGTTTTGTAATTACAGTTAAGTAATATCGTTTACTAAGAATCAAAACTTCTTGCGCAAAATTAAAATTTCATTTCTTTTCAATACTAGATATTTCAGGTTAAAATAAAGCATATGGAGAGGCAATTCCTTCATGGAAAATTATTTTGTGCGAATTAAAACCGAATTCCTTAACAACGGACTTTGAACTAGACCTTATTTAACATATACACTTATTTAAAAACAACGGAATGAATTTAGTATTGATTCTATATGAATTTATCCTCCAAATAGCTGTAAAGTTTCATTAAGTTGTGGCGATGACATTAGACTGATTTCAAAATCACGCCAAAAAGGAGTAGCGCGTATCAGTATCATATTTATTTCTAACCAACTTAAATTGACTCCGTACTTATGTATCACATCGCAACAATAACCAAATATATTCATAGTTCGCCAAGTTGGCAACAGAGATTTCTTCTGTGCCGTACACACTAAATTGGCAACCATGTGTTTTATTTTATATAATGTCGCTAATAGGTTGCAATAATACGTAAGTACCATTGACTCTTGTAGCTAGTATTATCAAACTCAAGAATCCAATACAGAAAAAGCCAACTTTTTATAAATACCATGATTAGAGTCTTAACTAGTATTTTACCCACATGCTTTATCTTAAGAGATGTTATTTAACTTTTGAAATATCGCACATGTTTATTTGCCTTTTTATAAAATGAGAAATTAAAGCTTGATATTTTGAAAAAAAATTGCAAATAGAGAAACAGTATTTAAAAACTTAATTAACTTACTTTTACGATTAAATTACATTCTTAAATTTTGATTAAAACCAAAAATTATTCCACATTTTGTGAAGTGAAGCATTGTTTGTTTTTTTATTGTTTCTGATATATTTTATTTTTAAGGTTTGCTTTTATCAATTTTGTTCAATCAATTACGTATTTTACATACTATACGAAATGTTATTCTCATTTGTTTGTCAGAATATGGAAGAAGTATTTACATTGATAAGCAGGTATTTACGTACTATCGCAACCTCTGTCGGCAGCATTTTATGAAACGAAGCGCCTGGTTGCCGGGAAGTGACGTGTGTTTTGAAATTTTGAGATTGTTGCTTCTGACCTGAATTTTCGCTGTTTTTTTTTTTTTTTTCTCAGTGAATTAATATATTTTGATATACCTTTAAGAAACAGGTTTTATATATTTATTTCCTTTCTTTTCTGGACTTTGGTAAGTTAAAGAATTTCTTTTTTTTCCAACATTTTTGTTGCTTGAAGGGGACTCTCAAGCTGAATCCCTCAATATTCCGGATTACGGAATTCGATGAAGCAAAAATGATTGATAACATGAAGGAAGATACAGACTATAAATATTTTAAATCTGCCCAGACTGCCCAAGAATTAATTCTGCGAATCGAAAATAAAAGCTTTAATGAAATTACAATTTTACTTGAACACACAGAAAAAACCGGAAACATCCCTAAATCGAACCCCCACTTATTACATGCTGAATTAAAGAACAAAATACCAAGGCATGATAAAATAACGCATATGTACTTCACGCGAAGTGGAAAAATAAAAATAAGCACCTCGAATCCTGTATGCGCTGTTCAGATAACAGCTATTGAGCAAATTCTAAATATTCCAATAAAAGCCAACATAATATGGGAAGGATTCCTTTCGCGATTCCTACTTTTTGACATCCCAACTAATGTACATCTGGCAGATGTGGCAACTGAACTAAAAAACTCAAATGATATTGAAATTGTTGAAATCCGTAGATTCATCAAGAAAAATAGTCGTCAAGAAGCTTCTCCTGTCTTAATTATTATTCTGGGCCTTAATACTCCAGAGTGTGTAAAACTTTGGTTTTTTAATCATTGAACTCAATTATTCATAGACAAACCCCGGCAATGTAATAAGTGTTACAGTTTCACGCACTCATCACGTTTTTGTTCCAGCGATGTTCGATGTATTAATTGTGGAGGATCCCATTCTGGACAATGTACAAAAACCAAATTGCACAAACTGTAAAGGAGACCATCCAGCAAACTCCCCCAATTATCCCACTTTTATAAAAGAAAAACAAATTCTCGAATTTAAATGTACTAAGCACTTAACTTTGGGAGAGGCTCGACTCAAAGAAACTCACTCCGCAAATTACGCTATAGCAGTAAAAACAGCAGCCCCAGGACCAAATATACAAGAACTTGAGAAAAAATTAGAAAATATAGTAGAAAATATTCAAGCAGCTCTCGAAAAACAAACTACAGCCATAATGAACTCGATGCAAATAATGATCGAATCAATGTTTAAACATTTGATAGGAATAATAGAAATTAGTAAGCAACCATCATCGCCCATTAGAAGAAAAAAAAAAGATAAATCTACCACAACAGAAAATTGAAATATCCATACCAAGTACATCTAACGATATGAATAATACATAAAATAATATTGAAATTGGATAATTTTAAAGTTTTAAATTGCAGATATATTTTTCGCGAATTCTGAGTTACATTTTTCTTTCTTAAAAATATAGAAAATTTATCTATATTTGTAAACATATTTCATAACCTCTAGCGGAGGATTTAAAAAAAAAAATTTTTTTTGATACTTTATTTTCCCAAGTATATCATTTTTATGCGTTTTCTACAATGAAATTGTATAGAAGTTTAAAAAACAAACTTATTTGGTTAAAAATTCTTCACTTTTCACAATCAGATGTTTTGATATTTCAAGAGATTTTTTTAAAAGTAGGTAGGTAGGTATATAAAACAATATATCAAGAAAGATTCTAAAAAGCAAGCAATTATTTTTATTCAAGCAAATATTTTGAAAATTTGGGCAATGTTTCTTAGAGACTTCTTTGTTGCTCTAAATCCCTAATAAAGATATTAACTGTAACTGTAACTGTAACCTGGTTGCCGATTCAGCGCGTACGACGCACAGGAAATCGGGACTGCCAACTTGGAGAGTTATTAATAGAGTTGGAGATTGTTGCGATAATGCGTAAGTACCGATAAGCATTATTTTTCATATTTTATTTGAGTCTACTATCTATCAGACTACTCCTTATTTTCTTTTATATAGCAAATTGATATTGGCCGAAAATCTGAAGAAAAAGCTAGAAAAGCAATTAACCGTAATAAACATTGATACAATTCCCATTAAAGTCAGGCTGGTTACTACAATAAAATACCAATAGTCGATGTTGCAATAAGCAAATATTCAGATGGTAGCACCATTACATACGAAACGGATAAATGGGCAGTGCATTATCAGAACGTTCATTTGTACTTAATTCGGTGTTTCTCAAACTGTGCGGCGCGCCCCCCTTGGTGGGCGTGACAACTCTACAAGGGGGGCGCGAGCCTATTGAAAAGTCAAGAACAAAAGATTATTTAAAAAAATTATTAATTTACTGAAAGTAAACAAACAAAATACATTCTGACATAATAAAAAATACAATACACATTTACACTGATATATTACACTTATAAATGTATCAGTGCTACACAATATGTGTTTGATGCTTAATTTAATAAGTCTAAGTTAAAAACAAGTTTATTAATTACAGGTGACCCTATGGGTTTGTCATATGTATAATTTATAACAAAAATTAACACTTATCTTGATAATTTTTGTACGGTTTATAACTAAACCTTGACTGCCGATGATATGTTTCGCGATTCGCTTCCAAATACCAACCGTTTTCCACATAGGCACGCGTATGTGATGTATTGGGGGAGGAATAAAGGAGCAAAAATAATATGAAATAAGTAAATCCCTCGCAAACATTGTCAAGGTCCTTTTATTCCATTCTTAAGCCTTGGAATAATTTTACGGATAGCAGTGCACAGAAAAGATCGTACTTTGGAAAGGCGTATATATACGTCTGGAGAAATAAAGGTTTTGGCTTAGCGAGAAGTTTATATACACGGGGAGTGCTTAAGAGGTAAAAGTCATATCGTAGTTTTAGCGTCAAAACATAGTATTATATTGAATTAAGTACATTGTTATTGTATGGAAGGGGGGAGCGTGATGAAAATTATGATTGAATATTGGGTCGCGAGTATTGCAACTTTGAGAAGCACTGATTTAAGTGATTCCTGTGAAAATTTGTGAAGGCTGAATTCCTGTGAAGGCTGACTGGAACTAGGGCCTTCCATTTTCGGAAATTGTGAGGAAATCGATGTTCCTCTATACACAATATGAAAAGTATAATGAGATATTTTAGGCATTACTTTTCTTTACGGACGATCGCATCTACTTAATATACGGAGACAAGTGACGTCATAGTTGAATAATCCATGTTACCAGACATGAAACTCAGCGTAAAATAACCCCAGTAATCTTTGTGGGATGTACGACAGACGATTCCGTTAGAAAAGTGCAGTGAAATTTGGTTTTGTTGGAATACTGCAGTAGAAGGTATTTGAGAGTTTTTTTCTAATAAATTTCCATCGGCTGTAGTGCTTTTACTTGATGTGCCTTAAACCCTATAAAACTGTAGAAATGTGGCTTTGTCAGATGAATCACAACTTCAGTTAGTAACGTGGTAGTATCTTCATAAGACGATAACAGCATCCGGACAGGGGTAATCACTTTTGTCTAGAGGCTATGTTACGCGGCTACGGACCCTAGCGTTGCAAGTTCTGGCCTCGGATATACAGCCTGCACATTGGTGACCTTGGCTGAATTAAGAAAAAACGCCACCTTTGCGCAGCTTTCGTAAAACCATTTACCTGCAACAAGACCAATTAAAGTTAGACCCACTTGACGCAGCAAATAAAGTTGTAAGACCCATTCGATGCAGCAACCAAAGTCGTCACTCACTTGACGCAACACCGCAAATTAACAGCAACAACTCACGTACTGCTCATGCTCGCCAGAACAAAAATAGTTTGTCTATTCACCGATTCAATGGTGAAAGGGAGTGCTGTGTTGATATATTCAAAGCCAGTAATAGCTTCCAGGCAGGGATGATCACTTTTATCTAGTGGTTATATTACGCAGCTACGGACTATAGCGTCGCGGATTCTGTACTCGGATATACCACCTCCACAATTAAGATATAATGGTAGGGCCGAATGTGACATAGAGACTCCGTGAAGCTGTAGCCCCTAGTTGTCAACAAATCTCCGTAATGGCATGTACTGTGTGCTCAGCTCAAACTGAAATAACCATCGACTGGAAAAGAATATGCTCAGCTGGTTGAATACCATTTGCAGCCATTCGCAGTCTTCATGGGCACAAAGAATGGATGGACATTCTGGACAATTCCTGTGTCTGATGTGGACAACTAGATTGATAACATTTGGGATATGATTGAAAGGTCAGATCATGCAAAAAATACTATACCAGCAACATTTCCACAATTATGGACGGCCGTCAAGGTGCTATGGCTCAGTATATCTTCACAGGACCTTCGATGACATGTTGATTCAATGCTGTATTAAATGCTGCACTTCAATGGTACAAGTGAAGACTTAAGCTATATTAGAAGGTATACTGATATTTTTATATTGAATTCATATCAATATATATAAAATTTTGTGTATAATTCTCTTCATCATTTAAACTTCATTCAAAATTACGAGGCCAATCTTTGTTGCTAATAATTATGATGCACACATAAAAAAAGGAAAATAACAGAAAGAAGTAAAAGCATTTTATTTTTGTAGCTTAACTCTGCATTTTTTTCTTGTCAACTAATTTAATTTAACTTGGAAAACATTTTTGCGCATTTTTTTAAAAAAATATAATTAAAATGATCCTATAATTATTAGTTACTAAACGTTTTTAACTCTATTTTTCTTAATAGTTTGTTAATTCTATAATTCTTATTTGCCAAGTATTAACTTCTAGCAGATGGTTTATATTGTAATTTTTTTCTTGGCTAATGTAAAATGTTTTCTGGCAATATAATAGAATTTCTGTTAATAAATGTGTTGTATGCAAAATTTTCGTTTGGAGTATATTCTGAAGTAGTTTTTGTTTCATATTTATCAATAATTACACTAAATTGACTCACATTCTCTACCAGTAAATCTATAATTTATATAAAAAGAAAGCTTTCAATACAGTTAAAACCAGTACTTAGTCGATCGTCTTGGCGTGATCGATAGAGTACTGGGGTTCGGATCGGAAGGTGACCGGTTCGAATCTAACCTACATTGGTGACCCTGGACTGAAGTAAGAAAACACAACTATCTGAACTGTCGTGGCGCCATCTACCGCAAGAAAAATAAATAAAATACTAATAAATAAAAGAGAGAATGTAAAAAAAAAATAATAATAATCATAATATAAACATGCTCTCTCCGAAAAAGAAAGAAAAAAAATCGTTCCCCTATCCATCTCACTGGTGGGAGAGTAGTGTAACAGTATCTAAATAAAACCACAGTACACTTAGACATCACGCGAAGACGATCGTTTTGGCGTGATCGATAAAGTACTGGCGTTCGAATCGGAAGGTGCCCGGTTCGAATCTAACCTACACAGTTAATATGAAAAAAATCAGCGTACAAATTAAATTTAAAGAGAAGAAACATTGAAACAACGAATAGCCCCGTATTAAGAATAGTGGAAAAAAGCACGCATAGAGAGAGTGAAAAGTTTTCCCTCGCATGTGCAAACATAATAATCTTGCTACATACATGACTGTTTCGCATTGGACAATATTTAGGTCTATTTAAATATTGTTTTTCTTTATTTTGAATACCATTTTGTGACTTTTCACTATTTAAATTATAAAGTAGTTATAGATATTGCTTAGGTTGGAAATTCTTTTCCATATTACTATCGTCTGCTTTAATTTAATAATTCATATGTAGCTCTAACTGACCTGATTTCTTAATTTATTTACTGATATTTATTCATTTGTCGTTAAAGCTATGTTGCTGAGGTTATAGCATCTTTTTTTAATTATTCAAAATATGTTAGTTCTGTCAGTGATAAGAATTGTAAAGCGTAATATCGATGCTTGTTGAAATCGATAAGTATCTAATTTTGGTACTTACGTATTTTCACAACCTATTGGCGACATTGTATGAAAGGAAGCACATGAATGTCAATTCAGCGCTTACGACACATGCGAAATTGGGGTCGCCAACTTGGCGAGTTATCTTGAACTTTGGTGACTGTTGCGATTATACGTAAGTACCCTAATTTTTGCACTTTTTATGATATTATCATTCATTTGTGGATCTTTTTAAATATTTGAGTGATTATCAAAATAAAGGGAATCTTCGTGGAAAAAAGTTTGGTTCTATTATTCACAATGACAGCATTTGATGGTACCCAATTTATTATTTTTTTTTACTTGTTTCAAGTTGAAATTAGTAATGTCCTCACATAATGGTACAATTTTTATTTTTGTAAATTATTTTAAAAATTAATTTCTATTTTTTAAACTATAATTTCTTTTGTTTGTATTTTATTTAAATATTAAATCGATATCTTATTTTTTAATTAAAAATATTGATAACGTAATAACTATTTTTAACTACAATGGAATATAGAAAAAAAAATACTGCCTTTGCTCAATTTATCCTATAGACAGATATTTACAGTATTCCGTTTAGATTATTATCAGTATCGTGGATAAAGGATAGGCACACACACATTTTCATAGGAAATCGGGATATATAACCACTTAAATCAAATTTATAGATAATTCATTCTTGTGGTTTTTTAAAGATTATATAATTTACTTATGTACATTCAATCCCTTATTAAAACAAAATAAGGAACTTAACAATAGCAACAATGCCAATGTTCAAGATAACTCGCCAAATTAGCCAATCAAATTTCGTATATGTCGTACACGCTGAATTGTCAACCAGGTTCTTCGTTTTCTATAATGCCTCCAATAAGCTGCGATAATATGTAAGTACCAATAAATACAAAACATAAGATGTCCTACCTTTGTATAGCTCCTAGAGGGCGAAGGGAATCATACTTCCCAGGAAAAAAAAGGATTTAAAATAACATTAATTTTAGCTTACAAGCTAAAGGAATTTCTTTTTATGAATCGATTTCAATAGCAAAAATATTTGAACATAACATTACTAGAAAAATATCCCTATAAAGGAAAACTCAAAACTATGAGTGAACGAGTGAATGAAAATAACAATTTTTTTTTGTAACCCCAACTTTATAGAGTTTATTCGTTTTTTTAAGGTATTCGACTGCGTTCGGAACCGTGATTTTAAAAAAGCGCATAAATGGATAATTTTCATGATAAGTCATAATTTAGTGTCACTTAGATTAGAAAACATGTATAAAATTGTTTTAAGGACATTTTGACAAGAAAAATTATTTAAATACAATACCTTGGCAAAAAATTAACTTAGAATAACCTTTTTTCAAAATGCTCTCCTTTTATAACAAATGCTTCTAAAATAATAATATTTTCCTTATATAAAGTAAAAACTTCTCCAGAGTGTCTGAACTATGATTTTTGAAAAATTGATATTATTATTAGAGTTACCATTGATTGAAATAACTATTGGCGTTTTTTTCTTAAAATTTCTCCCCTCTGTTGTCGTAAAATATGGATAAACCCACTTCTAAGTTATATATTTCAAACACACACATTCTAGTTGAGCCTCTGCACAGAGGTCTGAACTATATACAGGCAAACTATTATTATAAAAGAAGCATTTTTCACTAAAAGGAGACTATTTTGAAAATGGGTCACTCTAAGTTCATTTTTAGTCAAAACATTGTACTTAAATAATTTTTTATTGTAATACGATTCTTAAAACAATTTTATATACATTTTCTAATCTAAGTGACACTAAATGTTATAAATATTATCCATTTATATGCCTTTGCAAAATCATGGTTCCGAACGTAGTCGGATACCTTAAGAGAGTAGCATGTAAAATAGTAAAGGTGTAATTTTCAACAAATAGCTCAGTGCGTGCTAGGTATTGTAACACACTTCCCTTTACGAGCTCTTAAGTGCGAAAGATTCTTGATTTTTTGAATCTTTTATCTGAGAATATAGTAAAAAAAAAGAAAATTCAATACAATGAGAAAGGTCTCTCCCGTAACATTTTCACGAGTTGATCGTGACAAACTTTTTAATCTGCTCGCAAGTTCCCTGCTTCCAGATCTTTTCTTCGTAGTCAAATGTATTATTCATGAAATTGGATTTGAGTGGCAAAATGGCAGTGATTTTGAAGGCAAATGCATTTATTTCGTTTAAAGTAAAGTGTGATGTAATAACGCAAATGTGCCTTTGCTCTTATGGGATCAAGTTCAGGTGTTTATTGCTGGACTTCTCACGTCTTTGTGTCAATCTGGAGGGTTGGGTCAAATATTTCGAGAACGAATTTTTCAGTAGAAACTAGTTAATATGTTAACTTATACATGGATTTTGTCGGTTTTCAAATCTGTCTAAATCAGGTATGGCCAACCTTTTTATGAAGAGTGTCATTACTTGATAATAAAAATTATGCCAGCCGCTTTCAAAATTTCCAACAAACAAAAGAATACGAATAGGTGAAAAAATGTCACTTATAGGCTTATTATGGAATTTTTAGGCAAATAGCGCGTTTCTTATGCACATCTAAGTAGTGGAAATTTTAAAAAATATAATAAACTAGTGGTCCCATCAGACGTTGTTCTGTACACACATCTTAAATCCGAAAATTACAAAAAAATTTGAAAAAGTTATAACAATCTGGAGCGTTTGATGAATTTTTTTTATAAAGAAAGTTATTACAATACCTGACTTCATCACATGTACAGTTACCACAACTCGACCTATCGATTGCGTGTGAGTATTTACTATGAAATAAGTTGAATATAGAAGCTATTTTGAATAGAAACTTGAACTTGTTTTGATTAAAGGGTAAAAAAGATAAAACTCGAGCTATTTTCATAACAAGTATATTCTTTTTAATGCACAAAAAAAAAATTTATCGTAATGCCATTGAATGTACAATGTTTTTAGTTAATCCTTGAGGGGTATAAAGAAACAAATGCAATGGTTTGCCAAATCTCGGAAATGCAACATGTATTTGGCCATGCGAAAAGCAAGGGTTTTCTAAATCTAAGCCAGAAATTGTCATTGTTTCACCTTTTGTGTGGTCATAGCAACTGCCAAGCGAATTGGAAATTGGAAAAATTTGAATGGGTAGATGAGTCAGAAAGAATCATTGGGATTTGTGGTAGAAGTACAACTTCACCTTGAAGTTTACCGCTCAAAATAGTGGTCTCTAGAATATTCCCCTTGATTATTTATGAACAATCACACGCCCTTATATAATTTTGGTGCATTTTTAACTAATTGCAATATTAGACCGAATTGTGAATCTAAACCATTTTCGAATCCACTTGAATCCACATAAAAAATATCATCCAAATAGGTCCAGCAATTTAGGAGGAGTTCAGTCACGTACACACGCACAGAAGAATTACATTTATGAAGATATATGCCGTATCGTGGTGAATGAATGAGTTCTGTATTTATTTTTTGTCTGATTTTAATAGAAAAATGACACATGGGTAAAACAATTATGCGTTTTAAGGTTTTTAATTAATATCTTTTTATTTAATTGCAATATTAGACCGAATTGTGAATCTAAACCATTTTCGAATC
>BMAV01019100.1:55339-69613 GCA_019973955.1 Trichonephila inaurata madagascariensis
ATGATTGAATATTAGGTCACCAATATTGAAAGTTTGAGAAGCACTGAATTATAACTCTAAATTTTTTTTAACTTAGTGCATTCAAGTTTTGTGAGATTATGGAAAATTATATAAAGCATATATTAGGCTAAAAAAATTTATTTGAATTTTTGACTGATTTTTGTCAGTTGAATCGCACTGTGTTCCCTTAACAACATTAAGTGGCCGCGGTGGCTTAGTTGCCAAGGTAACGGACGCGTGGCTGGCGTGTCATTTTTTATAACATGTACGAACTGCCTTAGATGTCTTATTGCTGCATTGCTCTACTGAACCATATCATTAAGTAGTAGTCTTCACTTAGTGTAGTAGGCAAGGTAACGAACTTGTGGCTGGTGTGACACGAGTTCGAGCTTAGTGCCGAAGACCCTTCATGTAGGGGAGTGATACACATTAAATCTGCCGAGAGCTCAACCGTCCAACCGTTGATGTGGTGAGGTAGTTAGGAAAGGGGGGATTGGTCCTCGTCACACTTGACAATGTTTCAAAGTTGAGAGGTCCGTCGCTAAAAGCCCTCGATTTTAGCTGAATAGTGCAACGTAATTATTCACTCAATTCACTAAACTACATTAAGTACTTGTTGACATTTATATATATATTGTTAGTATCAATTTCAAATCGAATAAACATGTCCCTTGATTAAAACGAAATTTTTTAAAAAAAGTAATATTAGTAATTTTTTTCATAATTTTATACTACTTTGGACTTTTTATGCCATAATAAATTCAAAATTGTCACTGCAATGGTGCAAAACTTATTTCCACACGGTTTTCGTTATATTCACTCAGTTCATGTCCAATATTTTGAATGTATTTCGGGCTTCAGAACTTTTCATAATGTAATCAAAGCGTTTTTAGCAGGTTTTACTTGGATTATCTGTGAAACCGTCCATTTCAAATAAGTCCTCATTCATATGAGTCAACTTGTGCCACATCTAATACAAGGAGCAGACACAGTCGTTAGCTATTTTTTAATTGACACCGTCTGGGTCCCTTCACACATGGTCTATTATGGCCCACCCTGAAGCCTTTGACAACCACGTTCGCCTATCCACTAGTTGATTCAACTAAAAGGATATTGTGGAAGCTACGCTCTTCACACGTGGCTTCTTGTGTATTGAAGATAAAGAATTTTTATTGCTTCTTCCCACTCAGTTATTATACAGATGAGCATGGCACTCCCTTTACCCCAATGGCACTCCCTTTTCAGCCTATTTTGTGTCCCCGTGTGAAAGGAATTCTCTTCCTTCTTCACACTAGATATATAGTGACAGGAACTGAGTTGACTGGCATAAAGTTGTGTAGAGCGAAACTAGCCTAAAACACTTTTAAAGTTGATATAATCTCTTGCACCACATAGGATATTAAAAAGACAGACACGTTATATCTGGGGGTTTTAACTGCTCCGAGCCATCTTTCTTGGAGATCCAGATTGTTCATACCTGCGCACTAATCATTGCGTTTATTCTTAACCTATCAAACGTTTATTTTAGCAGTATTATTTTAGGGGGGACATTTTGGCGCAAAATCTTTCCAAGCGTACTAATTCAAATTTAATACTCAAATTACTAAAAGTATTGCAGAGAGGTTTCTCTATGAAAGGTATTTCAATATTACTATATGAAGGTTATATATATATTTGAATTGAATGAGTATTATAATGAGGTGTATAGCAATAACATAAGGAATATTGCCTACGTATCTACTGAGTTTGAACCATGATCACAAATATTTGAAGCCTGAGACGACATTTCTTTCTCCTAACTTCCACACCACGCCGGTGAGAGACCTTTGCGCCTCGACAGATGTAATGTACATCATCCCGTAATACAAGGAGTCTATTTCTACATTTGCCATATGAATGTTTAAGGTATCCGACTACCCTAAAATCATGATTTTTCTTGACAAAATGTTTTTATGATTTTATTTTATAGGCAATATTATTAGGTTTATAAAAATACCAAATTTTTTTATTTTCCATTCACTAGAACAAAAACTGCAAGTGTTTTAGTAAAAGCAAACGCCGTAACTTTACATAAGATCTCAAACTTTAAAATGCGTTTCACTCGAACTGTGTTTTATTCGAAAAACTCAAACGGGGACAGCGATTGTTCAAAAAGTTTTGAAAATAATTTGCTGAAATTTTTTGTGTATGTTCTGTGTAACGGTAGAAGTGTTTTAACCTTCAAATTTATCAATCACTGTTTTATTACAAAATTTACAGTTCTTTATGTGAATATAATCACTGTTTTTTTAAGAAATTTAATGTAATAACTAAGATAAAGTGCTCTAGTTTTTGTAAAAATTAAAATATCTCTTATCCTGAAGGTCACTTCAAAAAGGAATAACAAAGTAATACATCAAAAGTGAAAAATTGAGAATTTGTTCATTTACTATTTGTACAGAGCGGGCCCCGTTTATGTAATTTTTTGCCAATTTTTACCTATTTCTTCCCATTTCAGTATGAATAATTAATTTTTTTTCTTCTTAATTTTAGCCTTATTTTCTTAAAGTGTATTAAATAAATCTAAAAACCACAAAAAAAATCTTCATATCTCTATTTTTTAAAAAACAGTTGTCGCAAGTAGTCGGATACCTTAAGAAACACTTAAAGACTATAGGACGGGTTTTTGATGTCATTTCCTTACAACAGAATAGGTAAGACAGCTCACAAATTATTCAAATAATTCAGATTATTAATTTGTTTGATTGATGTTACATTAAAAATTCTCTCTCTTTTTTCTTTTATTTCTACTTATAAAACACCCTCAAGGTATAAATTTATAAAAATAGTAATAAATGCAAAATTGATAATGAAAAAAAAAAACCAGATTTTTTATTTTATGTCATTTTTTAAAGAAATACTTTCTTAGGTTTCCAATTTTATGTTAAAGATATTTGTTTTCAAAGCATAGATCTTCTAAGAGAATAATTTAAATTAATAAAGTATTTTTACATCTTCTGCAAGAGTAACTATTCTTTGAAATAAGTAGTTAAAATATTTCACTAAAGATGAACTAAATCTTCTCATAACTATTTACGTAAGATAGGAATTTAGAGAAATTAAAATGGAGCTCAAAAGACTAAAGAAAATTGTCACAAAAGAATTTGGATGCAGTACAAAATGACAAAATCGAAACACACATTATTTAAAAAAAAATCTACAACTAAAAAACTTTCAATTGATCAATATTTAAAAAAAGTACAAATAAAAAAAAACATTATTTTTGCCACGTGTTTCTTTATTTTATGAAAACTCCAATCACAATAGTCCACTGAATGTAAATCAAACTTGATCTTAGTCTGTCCAACCAATCGGAAACGAATTGAAATTGGTTGGCGTGTCGGAAATCTTATCAAACATTGCAAGTGAATTGACATAGAGGCGGAGCCTAAAACGGAAGTGATGTAACAGGCGGCAGCGTGCGAAATTCAGATTTTAGAAAACGAAAGCGGAAGAAATCTGAAGGTACATTTTGAATGAATCATGGATACAACCATAAGAAGAAACAAACTTGACTCAAAAGGTAATACATCCAGTATTTTCCCCCAGTTTTTTTTATTTCATCTATAATTTTCAATGCCCTAGATAAAATTAAATTTTAAAATAAACAATTTTTTCTATCGTCTTTTTTAAAATTTTATGATATAAGATTAATTGGAAAAATTATTGTGTAAGTTCTAGTTCATATTCTTAAAATATAATAAATAATTGCGTTTAATTGCATTTAGGAAAAATCATAATTAAAATATTTATAAAGTAAAAATATAAATTATTTATAAAATCACATTTATAAAGTAAAAATATAAATTATTTATAAAATAACATTTATAAAGTAAAAATATAAATTCTTTATAAAATAATATTTATAAAGAAAATTTTTTATAAAAAATTTTTTTAAATTTTATAAAAATATTTTTAAATACATAATTTTAATTATTTTTTGTGATCGACTAAAAAAACCTATTTAAAATGAATCTGTTTTTTAAAAATTTTGTTAAAAGAAAAAATTTTTAAGAAGAAACAAACAATAAATAAAAGTAAACAAGTATTATTTTGTCCCTATAACATGTTAATATATAAAAAAAATATTTTAATGAAATTATTTTGAAAATATTAGTTTACTTTTTTTGGTAGTTTACTGAAAAAATACTAATTTTTGGAAAAAACATTTTTAACCCAAAAATTTTTATATTTTTTAAATTTATTTTTTAATTTTAAAAATATACAAATTATTACTGACAAAATATTTAAATCATGAGATTTTTTTTAAATAAAAACCTTTTTTCTCATAAAAATATTATTTTCACAAAACCGTGATATTCTAAAATCAACATGCACATTTTGATATTTATATTTCAAATATGAAAAGAAAAGCATCTCTCTCTATATATACAATATATATGTATGTATATGAAAGAAATTTTTGTAATATATCAAAAGCAAGAACAAATACATAATAAGAAGAAAGAACATTACAACAATTAACATACTATAAAAAAGAAATGAAAATCAAATCAATACACAAAATATTAGGTTGTCAAGTATGAAATGGAGAAAAGTTCGTTATTTATTTCAATTGCACGTAACCTCATTTATAGGCCGTATTTTGGGGTAATTTGTTTTTTTTAAAAGGGTAAAAACCTTTTTTGGCCATTTTTTATTTTTAAAAAATTAATAGATCATCTTAAATTATCCAACTACGTTCGGAACCATGATTTTAAAAAAGCGTATAAATGGATAATATTTATGATTTTTTAGTGTCATTTGGGTTTTAAAAACGTATATAAAATTTTTTTTAAAAAAAGTATTACAGAAAAAAATTATTTAAGAAAAAATTTTTTGGAAAAAAGGAAAAAGAATGACCCATTTTCAAACATTCCCCTTTGTAAAAAATGCTTTATTATAATTTTTTTTCCTGCATAAAACTCAAAACCTCTGTAAAAAAGGTTAAACTAAATTTTTTTGAAATATATAATTTTAAAAGGGATTTATCATATTTTACTACAACAGAGGGGAGAATTTTTAAGAAAAAATTTTTTTTTTAAAAAAAATTTTTAAAAATTTTAAAAACCTTTTAAAAGGGGTTTTTTCCCAAAAAAAAAAAAAAAAATTTAAAAAAAATTTTTTAAAAAAAAAAATTTTTTAAAAAAAAAAATTTTTTTAAAAAATTTTTTTTAAAAAAATTTTTTAAACATTTTTTAAAAACCCCTTTTTTTTAAAAATTTAAAAAAAATTTTTTTTAAAAAGGGGGGAAAGGGTTTTAAAAAACCCTTTAAAAAAAAATTTTTTTTTTAAAAAAAAAATTTTTTGGGGAAAAAAATTTAAATTTTTTTTTTTTAAAAAAAAAAAAAAAAAAAAAAAAAAGGGGAAAAATTTTTTTTTTTTAAAAAAAGGGGGGGGTTGGGAAAAAAATTTTTGGGTTTTAAAAAAAGGGGAAAAAATTTAAAAAATTCAAATTATTAAGGTTTAAAATTTTTTCCCCTTTCCCTTTTTTTTAAAAATTTTTTTTTAAAAAAAAAAATTTTTTTTTTAAAAAAATTTTTTTTTTTTTTTTAAAAAAAAAAAAAAAATTTTTTAAAAAAAAAAATTCCCCCAAAAAAAAAAAAAAAGGGGAAAAAAAAAAAATTAAAAAAATTTTCCCCAAAAAAATTTTTTAAAAAAATTTTTTTAAAAATTTTTTTTTTTTAAAATTTTTAAAAAAAATTAAAATTTTTTTTTATTTTTTTTTTTTTAAAAAAACCAAAGGAAATTTTTAAAAAAAAAAAATTTTAAAAAAAAAAACCCCCCCTTTTTTTTAAAAATTTTTTTTTTTTTTTGGGGTTTTTGGTTTTTTTTTTTTTTAAAAAAAGGGGTTTAAATTTTTTTTAAAAAAATTTTTTTTTTTTTGGGGAAAAAAAAAAAAAAAAATTTTTTTTAAAAAAAAAAAAAAAAAATTTTAAAAAAAAAAACCGGGGGTTTTTAAAAAAAAAAATTTTTTTAAAAACCCCTTTTTTTAAAAAATTTTTTTTTTTTAAAATTTTTTTTTGGGGGGCAATTTTTTTTTAAAAATTTTAAAAAATTTTTTAAAACAAAAAAAAAAGGGAAAAAAATTTAAAAATTTTTTAAAAAAAAAAAAATTTTTTTTTTTAAAAAACCCCAAAAAAAAAAAAAAAAAATTTTTTTTTTTTTTTTTAAAAATTTTTTTTTTTTTTTTAAAACCCCTTTTTAAAAATTTTAAAAATTTTTTTTTTTAAAAAAAAAACCAAAAAAATTTTTTTTTTTTAAAAAAAAAAAAATTTTTTTTTTAATAAACCCCAAAAAAAGGGGGAAAAATTAAAAAAGGGTTTTTTAAAAAAAATTTTTTTGGGGGTTTTTTAAAAAAAACCCCCAAAAAAAAAATTAAAATTTTTTTTTTTTTTTTAAAAAAAAATTTTTAAATTTCCCCAAAAAAAGGTTTTTCCCCAAAAAAAAAAAATTTTTTTTTTAAAAGTTAAAAAAAAAATTTTTTTTTTTTTTTTTTTAAAAAAATTTTTTAAAAAAAATTTTTTTGAAAAATTTTTTTTTTTTTAAAAAAATCAAATAATTAGCCTTTTGTAGTATTTTGAGAACAAAATCTAGTTTATGCAATCCATATATATTGGTTACAAGCAAAAAAATTGTAAAACCATTAAATCAAAGATTTTTGTATAAATCGCACCATGGAACTGGAAAAATTCATGTGTAAATTATAGATCAAATTGTAAAAATGCAATACATTAATTGTGTTTGATTGTATATGTAGAAATAATCGAAATTAAAATAATGTTTAGATAATATTATTTGTATCTATATATAAATATTTTTAAGACATTAATAATTCACTCTTAATGATCAGATGAAAACTCATTTCAAGGAATCTGTTTTTCGAAAATCTGTTGCACAGGTAATATTTTTCAAAAAATAAACAAAACAAAAAATGAATAAAACATTATTTTCCCTATTGCTTTTAATGTGTATTATATGAAATAAATATTTTACCTTATAAAAAATTGTACCATGTCCCCCTTTAATATAGAAAATGCTGTACATTAAGCGGTTATAATAGAATAAAAACTTTATATCTCTATTTTTCACAAAAAAGGGGAACATAGAAATGGGTTTATTTTGATAATTTCTAATTTAATATTTTAACTTATATATCTATATTTATTAGAGGCAGTGCCGGTTTAGCCACTGGGTGTTTGGGGGTTTGCGCCCTGGGTCCCAGGGTCCTGAAGGACCAGGGTAAGTTGAACTTAACCAAATATTCATTTTTTAACCCCAAAGTGCCAATGGGGCCTAATCTTCCGGTCCAAGGCCTAAAAATCCAAAGTAAAACATGTATGAGAAAAAACAGGGTTTTTCCGTTAAAATTTTTTTCCGACCTTTCCTTTGGGAAAAAAAATCATGCATTCTATCTTTTGAGATGCGACATTACTTTCTCTTTCAACGTATTATACAAAATATGAAAAAAAAATTATGTTTTTATTGAAAACTTTCTTAATTTGTAATATTTTTTCTGTAGTAAAAATTCGGATGTGGGAGGTTGTAAAGAAGAGCACAATTTAGTTTTGATATTTTAATTTTGCAGCACGTTATCGAATTGAATTTCGAATAAAAATATGTCTATAATGTAATGTAAAAAAGCTGTAGATTCTGTACATCACATATAATTCAGGATTTTATTTTTTTTATTAAAAAGAAAAGAAAAAAGGGAATTTTTTTGTAACCTTTTTAACAAAATAAACAATTTTGGAAATCTTGAAAGTTTTTACTAATTTTTACATGACAATTTGCATTTCTGGTCAGTTTGCTTTTAGCGGAGAAATTATATGTACATATCATATCTCTTCATGCCCTTATTAATCAAAGATCTCTGTGTTTAAATTTTTATTCTCTTCTATTTTTACGGTCTTCAAAAACTAATTCAGCATAATTCTTTCTTTTTGATTAAATGTATAAACAAAAAGTTCACAGAAACACAATATTTTCAATTATAACTCACGATGAATATTTTAAATATATACAAAAACAAGTAAAGAGGTTTAAGTATTAAAAAATATAAACATTTTTGAAAAAAGGTTTGGTATTTATGCTGAATTATACTAAATTAAATGCAATTCTTAGATCTTAGTATTTTGCATTTGGTGTCTCCTTAAAGTTAAGAATTCCTACATTATTATCCACAACACTCTACAAAAAGGGTGGGCAATTGTTTCGGCTGGAGGGCCACATTGGGGAAACGCAGGATATCGGAGGGCTGTACCTTTTTAAAATGATTACATTCTAAATTAACTTTACATCTCAGAAAAGGTATAAATTGTACCACATAGAAATCCATAAATATAAGTTAAATAAAGTTGCAGCTGTTTTATTCAATTTATACGGGTTGCACAAATGAAAAGTGGATAAGTTGAATAAAATAATACCTTTATTGAAAATAAAAATAAATCACCATAGACATTGTAACACAGATCCCATCGTTTCGACATTAGGTCTATGCCATCAATGTATGAAGATCGTGGATGATTCTCCAGGAAGTTCCACAAAGATTCATTTTCCTCACCGTCCGAATGGAAAAATAGTAATCTATTAAGGTATCCAACTATGTTCGGAACCATGATTTTGCAAAAACGTGTAAATGGATATTTATCATATTTAGTGTCACTTAGATTAGAATACATGTATAAAATTGTTTTAAGGACATTATGACGAAAAAAAATTATTTAAATACAATATTTTGTCAAAAAATTAACTTAGAATAATCTTTTTTCAAAATGTTCTCCTTTTGTGAAAAATGCTTCTATTATAATAATATTTTGCCTGTATATAGCTCAGACTTCTGTACAGAGGCTGAACTAGAATTTTTGAAACGCATAACTCGGAAGTCGGTTTATCCATGTTTTACAAAAACAGAAGGAAGAAATTTTAAGAAAATACGCCGATCATTATTTCAAATGGTTGTAACTCTGAAAATAATGTGAAATTTTCAAACATCATAGTTGAGCCTCTGTACAGAGGTCTGAGCTATCTACAGGCAAAATATTAATACAATAGAAGCATTTTTTACAAAAGGAGAACATTTGGAAAAAAGGTTATTCTAAGTTAATTTTTTGCCAAAATACTGTATTCAAATAATTGTTTTTGTCATAATGTCCTTAAAACAATTTTATACATGTATTCTAATCTAAGTGACACTCAATATCATGAAAATTATAAATTTATGCGCTTTTTTAAAATCATGGTTCCGAACGTAGTCGGATACCTTAAGCGGAAACAAGTTGGAAAATTTCAGCTAGACAAATCTGAACTGTACGGTGGATTTTCCAATACTTTTCAACAGAATTTTTTTAATGTTGTCTAGGTTTCACGGGAGACGTTTGGGCCGGCATTGTTATGGGATCTGATATCGTTTGCTACCCTTCAAGAAAACATTTGCACTAATTGTTCGAACTAAGCAGTGTTTGCCACAGACTACCCCATTTGCTGATAGATGCCTGCATCCAGCTCACCCTCCTCAACCAGAAACCGTACTACAGCGCATTCTTCCGATATGGATGCATCCATGAATAGCATGACTTTATTTTTGTTGTATTTCCTCTACCTCGAACAGGTTACATTATTGAGTATCGTACGAGGTGGACACCTCATACCTCCCTTTATATCCATGTTCGGTTGCGCTGACACAATTGCACATGTCCATTTTTCATTTGGGGAACCCTCATATTTAATTTTAGGATGTTTTATGAGACAAATGTACCCTATATCCCTTTTTTCTACAGTTTTTTTACAATAAAGAATGAGATCGCTTGTTGAAATTTTCCTCGCATCCTGCAAGTTAATGTAACCCAACTTCCATCTACAGTGGGTGATCGGTTAACGAACATAATCCGTTCCAAGACTATGTTCGCTATCCAAATTGTTCGTTAACCGATCATCGATTCACCATAGACTTCTATGTGAAATCGATTAATTCATTCTGGAGACCCTAAAAAAAAATCAAAACCGAAACTGATGGTCTAATGTGTATGAATATTCTATTGGAATTTTTTTCAATAGAACTTTGAAGTTTAATTGGTAAGCAACATAATTCAGGAGAGATGAAAAATGATTTTTATAGTCCGTTTCTCATATTTCACGTATTTTTACGGTGGCAGTGCGTCATCGGCACCTTTATATTTTATAGTCTGCACTGTTTGAAAAAATTAAGAATTCGCTTAATTTATTTGCCATGTCAGCAAATCCACTCACCCATAACTTATCAGCTGTCAGAAAAAATATAGGTATTCATATTGAAATTCTAGTATTCAAGTGTGTATTGATTTTAGTCATAATAATAATTATTGAATGACCTTTAAATTCATTGTTAATTCAAGTTTCATTTAGTAATTATCAATACTAAGCATGCTTTAAACATTTCTCCTTTCAGTGATCTTATTTTGTATGCAAAATGATAACAAATGTTTAATATTAATTTTTTTCAGAGCCGAGAAGTGTCCGTTAGAATTCGTTTTGTTCATTATCCTAATATATGTTCGTCATCCGAACACAAAAATCTTTCTTGAAAGTGTTCGTTATCCGAATATGAGTTCGTTATCCGAACACAAAAATCTTTCGTGAAAGTGTTCGTTAACCGATCTGTTCGTTAACCGATCACCCACTGTATATTTACTTTTATCAACATGCAAGGAAAGCTTTACTTACAAATATATGTTGATCCAAATATAGAGAATGGTTTTTGTCTATTTGGGTTTCACAGACTATCTTGTCGGGCCACGATTTGCCCACCTCTCCTCTACTGATACAATTAGCATTTTAAATGAAGAACTATACACATAAGCATTTAATAATAAAGGGAAACTTAACTTCAAGTTTACATCAACTACAATTTCATTTACTTGATATTTTTATTTTATTGTTCATAGGTAACTTTTCTGCGCTGTTAAACCTAAACAAGACCCAGACAAATTTCTTTTCCGGCGAAGACCATTCATCTGGAAGTCTTTATGGCGGTCGAGCCCGCTCAGGAATGCGATGTGTGGTGTGTGGGTGATATATCCAGTGGGAAACATTATGGCGTTCTCGCATGTAATGGGTGTAGTGGTTTCTTCAAAAGAAGCGTCCGCCGGAAACTGGTTTACAGATGCCAGGCTGCAAGTGGAGAGTGCCTTGTTGACAAGGCACATAGGAATCAATGCCAGGCATGCAGATTGAGAAAATGCCTGGAATGTGGCATGAATAAGGATGGTGTGTATCATAAAACATATTTTATCTTTGTTTAGAATACTTTTTTAATTCTTTGTGTTATAAAACGTTATTTTTAAAATCAAAGATGTCAACACACTCTATTTTTTAAGGTGAAGGAAGGAGGTTCGTTCTGGGTACCTTCCGTTCCGAACGCAAGTACGTAACCAATCACGCCAAAACGATCGTCAACGCGTGATGTTGGTACTAGTTCATATAGATATCACACCGCCACATACTCCCCCGCCAGTGTTTCGGCGAATAGGCGAACAACGCGATACCATATTCGTGGCGAGTATGTAAGCAGTTGCGTCACTTGGTGGGTTGCGTCATTCGTGCGAGACGGCTTTGAGAATTGCGTCATTTGTGTGAGACGACTTTGATTGCGTCATTTGTGTGAGACGACTTGAGAATTGCGTCATTTGTGTGACGGTTTGATTGCGTCATTTGTGTGAGACGACTTTTTGAGAATTGCGTCAATGTTTGACGGCTTAGTTGCTAGTGCGGTGTATAGATGGCGCCACGAATGCGGCGCGTGAAGGATGCGGTTCCTTTGTACGGCCAGGGTCACCAATGAAGGAGGAAGGTTCGTTCTGGGTACCTTCCGTTCCGAACGCAAGTACGTAACAAATCACGCCAAAACGATCGTTTACGCGTGATGTTGGTACTAGTTCATATAGATATCACACCGCCACAAAGGTATCCGACTACGTTCGGTACCATGATTTTAAAAAAGCGCATAAATGGATAATTTTCATGATATTTAGTGTCACTTAGATTAGAATACATGTATAAATCTGTTTTAAGGACAGTTTGCCAAAAAAAAATTATTTAAATACAATATTTCGGCAAAAAATTAACTTAGAATAACCTTTTTCAAAATGTTCTCCTTTTGTGGAAAATGCTTCTGTTACAATAATACTTTGCCTGTATATAGCTCAGACCTCTGTACAGAGGCTCAACTATGAGTTTTGAAAAATTCACATTATTTTCTGAGTTACCACCCATTGAAATATATAATTATCAGCGTTTTTTTCTTAAAATTTCTCCCCTCTGTGGTCGTAAAACATGGATAAACCCACTTCTAAGTTATATATTTCAAAAATTCTAGTTGAGCCTCTGTACAGAGTTTTGAGCTATATACAGGCAAAATATTATTATAATAGAATATTTTTTCACAAATGGAGAATATTTTGAAAATGGGTCCTTCTATGTACATTTTTTGTCAAAATATTGTACTTAAATAATTTTTTATTGTAATACTATTCTTAAAACAATTTTATATACATTTTCTAATATAAGTGACACTAAATATCGTAAATATTTTCCATTTATACGCTTTTGCAAAATCATGGTTCCGAACGTAGTCGGATACCTTAAAATGAAGTTATTATCTCACGTTAATTTTTTAATAGGAGATGCTATATTATACATTATTTTAAAATTATTTCTAAAACTATTGAGTGAACTTAACTATTAAGTGATAAAACTATTTCTAAAGCTATTGCTTGCTATTTTTAATGTTTTAATATTTTTAAAAGCACTGTTTTTATACTGAATTAAAAAATCTGTACCAATGAAATTTATTCAGACGAAATGAAGGAACAAATTTACTCAGAGATTAATATCGTGAGCTTTATTGTTTGACGAGATGCAGTTAGAATTTTAACTTCCCCCGGCGATGTATCGAGCATATAAGGAAGCTTTCTAAAAGTAAAATGAGCTCGGTTTTGAATCTTTCGAAAGGCATATTTGTGGAAGTTATGTGAAGATTCTAACCATTTATCAGATATCGACATTGTATTATCTGATCACGATTGAAAATTTTGAAGTTACATCACCAAAACAGCCTTTTTTTGTAATTTGCTCCAAGAAGCAAAAATTGGAATATTTATTAATGATATCAAACATATAGCATCTTTTTTGCTGTTTACCCTTTGTTTAATAAAAAGGATTTACAAATAAGTAACATTTGTTTTGATTTTCTGACTCTTTCTTTGTCTGATTTCGCGTTATCCTTAATTTATGGAAATGAGTGTTTTTCATATACAGTGGACGCCAAACTTTGTGGACACTTATGAAAATTTTTATTTCTTTTAAGTTTGTATGCTTACAGAAAATGTTATGGTGCACAAAATGCAAAATAGTTCACATCATTTTAAAGAAAACTTAATTCTGAATTCAATACAGTAAAAGAAAATTCAAATATTTGCAACGCAAAAAAAGTCATGCTGCAATAACTATCTATATATATTTGATACTTATGAAATGGTAGAACTTTTTCTTAGATTACCACACCTACGCCACTGAATGGACCGCAACCCTTTGAAAAAATTAGAAGTAGGCCGTACCCTGAAAAAGTGTGTCCACCCACGGCTTAATATATTCATTAAATTTATTAAGTCATTGTTTTCACTTAAAACTTATATATGAGCTAATTTATATTACTTATCAATCAAAGAGTCTGTGAGATAATTTAGTTGAATAAAAAATATATAAAATTATAAAAAAAACTAATGTTTTTTAACTTGAAGAAGTTTAACTTTCCTGTGGGAACTCCAGAACCACATGTTATTCAACTACATTATTTATTATACGTATCATATCTTTACAGGAGCTATAAAATAACTACATAAACCTTTTTTTCACCCACTACTATATAGTTAGTAAATTTAAAGTCTAATGTATGTGGGTTTTAATTAGCATTGTAACTTAATGTATATTTCGAGCTGATTTATGTGTAAAGAGAGTAATAGTTTTTTCATATTCACATTATTTAGTTATTTTTGCTTTATTTATAGGTATGCAATAACAAAAAAAGAAAAATTAAAATTTTATCAAGCTGAATTCCATAATGAAGTAATTTGGGTTGTACAACCAGCAATATTCGAAAAATCATATGAACTATAGAAAAGGTTGTCTAAGAATATTTAAATGCTAGTGCTCCATTTTCTCAGATACTAACTCAGATTTTACTCACGGGTGCCCATTTGT
>BMAV01019101.1:0-20021 GCA_019973955.1 Trichonephila inaurata madagascariensis
CTCCTTATTGGGGGGTTTTTTTCTAGCATTTTTTAAAAATTAAACAAATTTTTTTTTGCATTAAAACTTTTTAAAAATTTTCCTTAACGTAATGGAGCAGAAAGAAGAAAAAAAAGATATGCTACAACTAAATAATACTTTTTTAATCATTGCTTTTAAACAAATTTAGATTAAACATGTTACAGTGATTCCTAGTGTGTTTTACTATTTGACAAAGCAATTAACTTGCTCGCTATTATAATAAAATAAAAAAGAAAATTGCACAGTTACTTTCAATAACCTGAAAAAATCTGTTTTGTATAAAAGAATTATTTTTTTTAAACATTTCATTTATTTATTAATTCGAAAGCAATTTGTGATTTATAAAAATAAAACGTCCGGAAAAATTTTTAAAATGCTCAAAAAGTTAAATGAAAGCAGGGAAAAAAAGCTATGTATTCTCATATTTCATTTTGTACATTTATCATTCTGCATTATTTTTTTTTTAAAAAAATGAAAATTTTAGTGATGGCGTAAGCAGGCAGAAATTAATATTTATAAAAAGGGCAATTATTCATAATTTTTAAAGGAACCATTTTTTTCCATCCGGAGCAAAATGCTAATAAAGACGATAAAAATTTGCATAAATCATTTCTCCCAGGATAATAAAAAAGTAAATAAATATATCCTTGATAAAATAACTCCACCAGGAATAAAATTCCTTAATGAGTTTCCATATTTGTAACTGTAATGATCTACGCCAACAAAACATCACAACACAGGGTATGAAGCCAGATTTTTTTTTTTTTCTTTTTTTGCCTCGAATAATTTTTTGTTTACTTCCCAAAAGTCGTATCTGTTTCCTATAAAATGTGTAATTTGTTTTGTATTCTAGGGAATCACGTGGTATTTACATAACAAAGGCAGAAGGAAGAAGCTTCATATTACTACAGGGGGGAAAAACCGCTATATTTTCGCGTAATTTTATTCTTTCTTTTCCTCCTTTTTCTTCAAAATGAATGATTATTTAATGACTAGTATATTTAATTTGTAACCTGAAAAAGAACATTAGGGTTATTTATTTATTTTTCGTTTGGTTGAAGGTGGGTTCTGTTTATTTTTTTTCCAACTTCTGAAAAAAGAAAAGTTCTCGAATGATTGCTGTTTAGGGAATGGTGGAAAAATACTTTTTTAATATTTTTCTTCGCTTAAAATTAATGATCGCTTTAATTAAAGGGTTAATGTTTCTCTAATGAACTTCTGAAAAGGAGAGAGCAGCGAATTTTGGCAAACCACCCAATAATCTTCATTATTATTATGATGCCTACACTTTTTTTTTTTAGAAAGAGTGCCAAAATGTATTGACGAGAGTAAGTTCTAATATAAATATTGTTTACTTCATTAAATTGCTGCAAATTCATTATATTGTATGGTAGTAAAATTGTGCAATCTGAATTCAAACAGGGTACTCTTATTTTTGTTGCAGAAAATTAAGTTTTAAAAAACTGCAAATCTCTCTTAAAGAAATTAATAAACTCAGTTTATCTTAATCTTTAATAATCAATACTTAATTAATTTTTAATAATCCAAAGAGACCGAATTAATTGAGCACCGAACGTGAAATAAAATAAACGGTTTATTTACCCTTTATATGCTTTTACTCAACATTCTTGGCCAATCGATTCACGCCATGCGTCCTGTACTCTCTTATTCTACCACTTTTTATGTTCGGTGACCCAAAGTTGTTTTGCATGGTTTTAGTATTTATGGAATGTTACAAATTCCTGTTATTTGGGGAAAGTGTAAAAGTTGCCCAATAGACTGATAACAAATGCTGCTCCTTTTTAATTAAAACACCAAAAGAAAGCATGAGAAAAATTCTTATTATACCAAATATACTCTGCTATTCCTCTTAGACTGTTCAAAGTTGCAACAGATATGGCTTTTATTTAAATCCTTCAATAGAGATGGGAGGAAATAGCAAAAGAATATATTAACCTTAAAATATTCTTAACCTAAAAGTAGACACGTTTGAGCGTACTTTGAGTTTTTAAAATAATGTAGTTCAATCGTAAATACTAAAGGGTTTGGAGGGGGGAGAGAGAGCTCAATAATGACACTATGAATGTGAAGTATTAGAACCACTTAATCAGAAATGTTACGTCAGTACATTTGCCATACGTAATTCCTTATCTAAACTGGTGCTTCGACCAAGTACTGTCTAGGAGGTTCTATAAGATTTTAGACTACAGTGTCCATTTTGCATTCCTGGACATAATGTCGATTTTTTAAACATAATTCTTTCCTCTGAATATTTAGAATAATGTATGCACTTTTAGGCAAGAAAATCAATTCAAAAGAACAAAAATTGTGCTGGTTTAAAGATTTTTAAGGTTTCTCAGTTTAAAAGTAAATTAGTGCAACCGACTAAAATATTTGGGAAAAACGGATAACAAATGCAATAAGTTACAATTATTTATTATATTGTGTTCTTCCAAATTAAATCAATCTTATTCACATATAGAGGCAATCAATATATATTTGAATTTCAATATATACATACATATAATTATTAAAAGTATATTAATAAACTACTTTAAGTATAATTTAAAGACAAACAAAATAAGCAATAAAATAGGTAGCCAACGTAGAACTAGATAAAATCATTTGCTGTAAAATAACAATACATGAAGATTGAGAGAGAGAGAAGGATATTTTATTTTTTAAAAATACAAATGATACCGTAGGATATAAATTTGTTTCCAATATATTGAATGGCTTCTTAGATACTTTGTGTGTTAAACTACATGTTTAATATAATTAAAATTGCATTATTTATTTATAAATAAATATTTTGGAAATGAGTGTATATTTAAAAATGCATGAACTTGTACATTCCTTATTTTTCCAACTAAAAATTCAATTGATGGAAGGTTTTTTTTAATTTTAAAATTTTCCTAAAAATATTTCTTATGGAAATGTTATAACATTTTTCTAAAATAGAATACATCCTCTTTTTTTTAAGAAAAGAAATTCTTATATCTCGAGAATTTCCCTAAAAGTTTCATGGCAAGATTTGTTTTATTTTTTTCTTTTTTTCCCAAAGTTGGTTCCCAATGAGAATTAATTTTTTTTTAAAAATCCCCCTCTTTTTGGGGAGAATTTTAAAGGGGGGGTCACCCGGGGTGTTGGGAAAAAAAGGGTTTTGTTACCTTAAAGTCCCTAGAAAGAAAAAAATTTTCCTTTTTTAAAAACTTTTAAATTTTATTGCTTGGCTCCTTTTAAAAATTTTTTTTTCAGAAAAAAGGATTTAATGCTGATATTTTACAGTCTTTTATAACCATGTAGGATTTGTCCACAGTGCTAGTTATATGCCGAACACTTTAAAACATTTCAATTGAAATGAATAGGGTAATTCTGTTTTTTATGCAATAAAACAATTCCTCCATTCGAAATAAGATTTTTTAAAAAAAAGTTAAAAAAAACAATTCACTTTTTTAAAATTTCCCAAACATTCCTTTAATTCAAAATTAGACGTAAAATTTCCCCCAAGAGGGGGTTTTATAAAACCCAATCTGTTAGAGAACTCGCACAATTTCGAAGGAAACAATTCCTATTTAGAAATCATGTACGAAAAGAAAGATTATACTCTATTTCCTAAGGATTTATATCCTCGAGGCTTAAAGTATTACTTTTTTTTCCCTCGGCCAAGATCTGAAGCCGCTTTTTTGGGGAAAATTTCCCACTTTCAACAGTGGCCCCTAAAGCACAAGAGAAAAAAAAAGGTTGAAAAAAAAATTTAAACTATGTTTCCAATTTACGATCTATTTAGAGAAACTGTTTGAGCTTTAGTTCTGCTGCGAGAAATAATTTTCTCAAAGGAAGAAAGTGAAAAACTTGTTTGTCATAGAACACCATCAGAAATACGATTAACCCAGTCGTGAAAATGATTTTTAAAAAAACACTTCCCCAACTTTTACGGGGAAGTTGGGTTTTTTTTTGTATTTCTTCCAAGCCCCAAAAACAATTACGTTTCCGGGATCCTGATTGCTCTTAAACTTAAGATTGATTCTTGACGTTTTTCAAACAATGTTTCATTTTCAATTTGGAAGGGTCCCTTTTTTTTTTTTCTTTTTATTTTTCTGTTGGCTAGTTTCTGGCCGTCTTTGAGCGCTATCCCACTCCGCTGTAACTCATGCGATTAAACTGTAAGGGAACATTAAGATGTTGAAGAATCAAATGGAGGGGAAATTCGTTGAGAGGTTAGGGAATTTTTGGACTAAAATGAAGCTAAAATTTTTTTGAGTTATTTTTTCCACCATCCCTTTCCCGCAGCGACCCCCGTTGGAGTGATTTTTTGGTTTTTTAAATTTTATGTTTCCCGGGGAGTCATTCGTTTGAGTTTAACGGAAGGGGAATTTTTTAAATTTTTGGAAAGAAATTTTTAAAATGGGTTTAAGTAATCAGCTAAAGTTTTTTAAATGAGCTTTTGGGGAAAAAACTATTTTAATTGTTGTTGGAAGTCAAAGTTAAAAAGGATTTTTTTGAAGTAAATATTTTTTAAAAAATTGTTAAAAGATAATGAAAAAAAGGGAATAGTATTTTAATTTTAAACTCCCAAATTATTTTTTTTGTTGGTTAGAAAGATTTTCAAGAGATAATAGCAAAATTTTTCCGGTTTTTTAATTTAATTGTTAAATGTTTTTTTTTTTTCTTCCAAAAACTCTTTATTTAAAAGCAGCTTGCAAATTTTTTTAATTTTAATTTTGGATCTTTTCTTTAAACTACTATCTGTTCTGCATGAATAAATGCTTAGGAATAAATATCGAACAGCAAAATTTTGTTTTGGGTGCATAATTTCAATGAGACAATAATATCTGTGGCAGCACTTTTAAAAAATCACACTCCCCCCCAATTGGGGAAATTAAGCCGGCCTTTTTCTGTCAATTAACAACTTTTTTCATTTTTCAAATTTTCTCTAAGGGGGAAATTTAACTAAAAAACCGTATGTTGAATTGTAACTTTTATTTAAGGGTATTAGAACATGGAATTTTAAACAAAGTTCTTAATGGAAATATTGTTGCTCATCTTTCTGATATGGTAGGGATTTTAACTAATTAGAGGTTTTCTCCACATCAAAAAATCTAGGATATCTCCTGATATATAAAAACAAATTTAAAATATTATTAATTTCTTGAACGGTATATGTACTATAACATCCATATAGGTATAAGACATATCCATATAAGAGGTAAAAATAATGCGAGTTTACAAAATTACAATAATAGTTATGAATAAGTCTTAAGGAGCACTTATTTAAAAAAAAAACACAAAGAAACTTGATATGCAAATAGTAATAAAATAAATTATTTCCCATTATTTTAAAAAAAAAAACTCAGAAAGTGTACACAGCCTTTCAATTTCAAAAAACTCACAATATCTAAATTTATTTAAAAAATTAAAAAATTTCTTTACGGATAATATTTGATTTAGTCCAACGAGAACAAAAGGAGGAACGTGAATGAACGAATGTCATGAAAACTGAAGATGAATATTGAAGAGTTAACTTGGTGTAACGAAATTGTCGGATAGCATGAATATGAATAGAAAAATGAACGATTACAATATATTGCTGAAATTAGGTTTCGTTTCAGAGTTCGATCATTACAATTAAATTAATGCTCCGGTTCATTCTGGTTTGAATGCAAGTTGTTACACGACTAAAACAAATTGATAAAGTTTCTTTTGGTGTGATTAACCATTTTTTTGCGGCATTGTTTCCAACGACAGGGATAAATAGGAAATAACTTTCCAGAACGAAAGCAAGCTCCCCTTAACAATCTAGCTCCAAAGGGGGTACATGGGAAAGTGATCAGGTGATCTCGTAGCTCAAGGAATCATTGGTATATTAGATAAACAGTTCATCGAAAATATCCTAATTAATTTTTTGTTGCAATATTGTTCCTGGTGTTCATTTTTTCATTTGGGAAATTTTAATTTAAAATTTATAAAATATACGTTATCGCATGTTTAAAATTTTAAGTTACTAGTGAATGAAATCTATTAAAAGTATATTCAAATCTGATTCATCAAACAAGACCTGATCATAGAATTTATGGAAGGTTAATTTCATTACTGATACTAATATCTGATTCCTCAATTCCTAAAGTTCAAGACATCTAGGATAAGGGCTCCTAAGCGAATTAAAGTTCTAATCTGATTGATTCCTAATTTTAGGTCTAGTTTATTTTAAATTATATTTAATTTAAAAATAAGACTGCTTTCAATGATCAAACAGTTTGAAATCAAATTATGTTTTAATAAGAATGATGGCAAATAAAAATATTTTAAAAATATATCATATACAATTTATCGCCACAAAATTGATCATGAAATTGAATTATATATCAGGTTACTTCTCTCACCAATAATTAAAATTTGAAATGTCTGCTTTTTTTAAACTAATTCCATAGTTCTATATAACCATGTTTCAATTATTTTCATACTTAGATATATTTAATTTATAAGCAATGAGAACAATATATGTGTAATCTAATTTTACATACATTTAGCCTTCTTTTATTAATATTTTCGAATTACTGATAACAGTATTAGAGAGCAGATTACGCTAGCATGTTAGTTCATCTCCTTTTAATCACTTCTATCAAATATTTGGGGAACAAATACGTTATAATAATAAAAAATGCAAACTTATATTATTAAATACTTACTTTCAATTTTTCGTGCAAATCTAAGTATTTTCGAAGCATTTTTAAAACGAGATACATGTCTTCTACTTTAAGTATTGCAAAAAATTCTTATTTGGGAATAACTTAGAATAAGTTATACACGTTAACGTTTTTAAATTCTGTTTTATGTTATTATGTGGGACGCATTATCTTATTTTAGTGGCTATATATCATGTTGTTTAGTGTTAACAAGTTCAAAATGTAGTTCAGAAGCTGTTTGACAAAAACTGAAAAATAAGACTGATAAGAGTTATTCACGTTGCATTTCACTTTTTCCTTTATAATTACATACTGCATATACACTAAAGGGGAAATGCAGACTGAACATAGAATCAACAATCTGAATTTTGACAAAGGCTCTAATATTATTAACTAATGTCTACATTTCACTGCTCTACAAATATAGTATTTATTATAAAAAGTCAAGAAAATCTTCAATCTTAATTACTTTTCGGTTATCAATCAAACTCTCTCTCTCTAAAGCGTTTTAAAATATGGTATAGAGCTGTTAATTCTATGAAACTATATAAAAGTTCTCTTATTATTTCTCAACGCACGCACGCGTGCGTGTGCGTGTGAGTGTAATAAGTCACACATAATTCAATACACACTAAATGCACTTAATTAGTACATTTCCAAACATTTGTAGTGTGCATATATATACTATAACACATGTAAGTTATTTTAAGAAATTTAATCTTAATTGATAGGTATATCTATATATTGACTCATATTAATTAATTATGAGTTTCGTTTCCAATTTAATTATTTTATGTGATCATTGTTTTTAACTAGTAACTGGCCATTTTTTGTTGCACATTTAAATTGCAAAAATTCACCGCTCTGCATATAATTTTAAGTGACATTTTACATATTATGGACTGCTTTACTGCTTCCTCTTTAAGACATTTATACCTCAGATATACACACAGTTGCAATTCTAATTAAGATGGATTAGTTAATTATTATAATAATTATTAATATGATGCTTTGTTAAATATTACAATATTATTATCTTAAGAGTATGGACGGATATATGTGTAGCTATATAGTAAATATTATAAGTAATATTAATAAGCTCACATACTAACGAGAATTTAATAAGACATTAGAATTTAATATAAATACTAATTAACGTATTACAATTAAAATACTAATGTATTAGTTTAGTGAAATTCAATCATAAGATTTCATGAAAGAAAACTAAACATTTCGAAATGTGTTGCATTGAAAAATATTAGAAATCTTTCTAGACTTTCTCTTTAATTAATTGCAATTATATTTACCTTAAATAACACAGCTTCTATGCGATATACTATGATTGCTTTACTTACACCCGAATGCAACCTTTATATCTATCTATCCTTCATATGAATAAACGCATTATACCTAAAAGGGCCATGTCATTTCTTTCAACAATGCGATAAATATAATTACCATGGATATCCTTGTCAGAGGAATTTCTGAATAAAAAAACAACACTCTCTAAATGGAATCTCATCCCTTCATTCTAATGAATGATCAACCTAACTGATGGGAGAACATCCTCCCACATTTAACCTTCCCATAAAATATGCATTTCACTTCTTCTCTTCCATTCACAATCCTTCCACACGACTCGGTGCCGTAGGTGACATCGACACACACGAAATTTTATCCAATTAATGCTCTTAAATTAGAAAGCGAGACCCTTATAATTGTCGGAAACGATCCATTTCTTAATTTCCACAAGAAAATCGAACCTTTTCCATTAATTAGTTGATATGAGAATCCATTCCCCTCATAGAAAAGCAATGGGACAGACAGCTGCCGGATGGTAATTCAGTAATACATGTCGGAATTATTTTCCCTTAATTATATCCGACCCCCTTTCCCATCCTTTTGGTAGAGAGGAAAGTTTTCCGGCCCTGGATTTCAGCTGCTGGATTAATCCGCGTGATTAACATAGGGAAAAGAGAAAATAGACTGTCGCCATGGTGGCTAGTACGCGTTTCAAAATGAGTTTTGCATAATTTAATTGGATCGGCCCGGCGTGCACGTGTGTCAGTTAGTGCTAGCCTGCTGCAGTTCTGGAATCCAATTATTGTATCGGTGGACCGTGTGTGATGCTTGGATGCTAGATGGGGATGTCACTGAGACCTCTCGACGATATGTCATGGTGATGTAGCATTTCGGTGATGTAAAAAGTGCTAATGTGGTTTGGGATGCCATAGTTGGCAATGAGGAGGTCACGATGATAATAATTTGGCACCTGTGTGGTGGGATGTGCTTTCCATTATTAGTGTGAAAGGTTGTAGATCAAATCAAAGAGTGCAGAATTCCCTTTTTTTTCCCTAGTGAATTCAAAATGAGTGCTTCCCATTATTTCTGATTATTATAGAAGGAAAAAGAGAGAATTCAAGTTATTTAAGAAAAGATGTGAGTAAATTTTGAAACACAAGAAATCAATATTTTGGATGTGGGGTTTTAATGAAAGAGATCGTTTTGAGGCTGTTATTTCTTATGATGGAATACAAGTATTATAGTTATTCTGGAAGAGTTTTTGTCTATATCTATAAAAGTTTTGAATAGCCCGGAAAAATATTTTACTGTTGATTGGAAAATATGTTTAACTTCTTTTCAATATTCTTCAAAATCTTTTAAAAGTTTGTTTCTATCTCTTCATCTAATATGTTTTAAATTTAGCCATGGTGTGCATTTTATCTATAATTTATTAAGATGAAATGAAAATTCGTTAATTGCAATATTTCTTTCTTCATGTAAATATTCTTTTGATGTTTTAAATAAAAATAATTTCAAATATTATTTAATCAGTTTCCTATTATTCAAATCGTTTTGTGCCGGATTGTGGGCTATTTTTATCGCATTTTAAATAATACTAAAAGAAAAAAAAAGCATAGTTATTTTTCTATATATTGTTGCTTTGCTAATTGTAATGCTTATCAAACCAAGCATATAATCACGCAATTAACATATTATAACTTCTTGCTTAGCTTTCATACCTTGTACGTAATGAAAATTCTAAAACAGCTCGTCTATTTTCAATATTAGTTTGAAATTGTGATCTTTCGAAGTATTTGCATAAATATATTCATTCATTCTTAAGGATTCCTAAAATTTCGATTAAAACCCCCTTTTTTTTCTAAAATTACCATAGAATATTTATTTTTATTCATTTTTTTTTCTTCCTATTTTTAGTTCAAAGGATTTTTTATCATCATTTTTAAGTAATAAAAATATTTAAGAAATAATGAGAAAAAAAGAAAAATATTTCATATTGAAACAGCTAATATATAAAATCTTAGTTTCTCAGGAAAATATCTTATCTTGGTGAAAGAAAGATGTAAGCGTCTCATCTTACTGAAAAATTAATATAATCCTGAATTTGTTATAAAATAATGACTAAATAAATAAGAAGAAAAATAACTTTTAAACTGGAAAAGAAACTGAAAAATTCGTTAAGTTCAAAATAATTGAATGAGAAAATAAAGTATATAAAGAAATAATTTCCCATTAGTTAGGTATTACACACCTGAAACAATCAAATACAAGGACGGGTGAAATTAAAGTAGTTTTAAAAAGGAAGCTACTTTTGGGGAAAAAACAAAAGATGGTACAATATATATATTTCTTATCTAATATCAAATTTCCTCATTAACAAAAGGCAATTCGAAATATTTTCTTCCTACAATGAAAAATGACATCCGTCACAGAATTTTAATTTATATTTGATCCGAATAATTTCACAACATACTTTTTTAAATGTCATGTGATTTTTTATCAGGAATCAAAATCCATTATAAGACATAAAAAAGCATATTTTTAGTTTTTTTTTTGTAAGATAACATATATTTATGTGATTTTTTTCCCTTTGGGGCTTATTTTATATAAAACAAATTTTATTTCGTTTAATAATATATGTTTTTTGTTCCCAAACAAAGGTATTATTGGGGATGGTAGGAACGTTTAAAAATGAATAGTTTTAAAAAAATAATTTAAAACAAATATTAAAAATAATTTTGCGTCTGTTGCACTGAAACATATCACAAACGTTCTCATGATGGAATAATTTACATGGTACATTAATTTACGATTCCTAAATAGTGTTGTAAGTATATTTTTTTTACTTATATTTAAAAATTAATTTTTATAAGTTCCTCGCCATTTTTAAATACCTTAGATTACTTCGAGAATATAATTCTATTTGTAAATTACTTGAAGTTATTAACTGTGAAAATTTAAAAATGACTATTAATACTTTCACACGATTTAAAATAATTCTATGGGAAATGTTTCAAAATTTGCAGTTGAAATATTATTTCAATTTTTTTTATTTTTATTTCGTTTCGACAAGGTGTTTTTAATAATTTTCCAATAATTTTTCCCGAATAAAAATTTTAAATTTTTCAAAACTTTTTTTAAAATCAATATGAAATAAGGCTCTTTTTATCAATCAAGGCTATATTTTCACTGATATAAAACTTCGTGATAATTCAATCAAAAGAAAAGATACTACATATGTGTTACAAGATAATTTAATTTAAATTTTAGTGAAAAATTTTCTAATTACCTTTGTAATCAGGAAAAGAAATGTACTGTGCTAATAAAGTGAAGAAAATTAAATTTTGAATAATGGCTCCTTTTTCTCATCCAAAGTAGTTCAAAAAAATTTTGATAAGAAAAAAATTGCGAAAGCCCAGTCTTCATCAAAGGCCTTAAAAAAAAATTAAAGAGAATGATATACGGGGTTTCTCATTTTAAAAAATTTTCTACTTTGAAAATATTTAATCCTTCATACTTAAAGAAATTTTTGGTTTATTTTTAGCAAAAATTTTTGTGGGGATGATTTTTTACTCATCTGAAACCCAAAAAATTTTTAAATGGAAAAAAAAATATTAATGGCCCAAAAAGAAAGTATCTTAAAATCTCAAATTTATGTATTTAAAACCTATTTAATGTATACTTTTGGTATTAAATCGAGATAATATTTGAAATAAACTGCAAGCATTGCTCATTACAAGGATGCTCATTTCAAAATCGCTTTTCGAAAAAGTTGGTTTGTTATCAAAATATTTAATGGAACAGAATTGAAAGGGTTTTTTTCTTTTTTAAAAAGAAATTTAAAACAAATTGAATGTGGGACAAAGAATGACCCTTTCCAAGGGGGAATTTTAAAAAATAAATTTTTTTGGAAATTTAAATGTTTTTTTTAAAATTTTAATAAAAGCTACTGTTATTATACCAATTAAGTAATCCACAAATATTAAGGAAATGGAATGAAACAGTGGTGCACACAAGGAGGGTTCTCAGGTCCCCCTCAAAACCTTTTTTTTTTTTTTCGATTGTATATAATCCTATGTATATATTACGTAAAATTTAATTAAATGATTGTTACTGTTTTTTGTTCCCGAAAATTGACAAAATCAAAAAAAATATGTTGGGGCGGGGGGGAAAAAAAATTTTTTGATCCCCCTTTAAAAAAAATTCATGGGGCCCAAACAGAAATGAAATTATGTGTAAATTACTGATAATACCTCATAATAATTTTTTTCCTAACCCGCCTTTTCCCTCTCCTTTTTAAAAAAAAAAAAAACACACTGGGTCACGATATTTCCAGAACCGACCCAGAAATTGAAATTTGTTTGAGTTCCGTTCATGCAGTACAGATCGATTACAAAAGTGGTTTTGCAAAATTCAACCCCCAAGGTGCGTTGCAAGGGCTAAAGGGGAGTTATAGATTCATATTCCCGTTTTTGAGCTCTTAGCCTTACAGACTTGAAATTTGGTTGGCATCTTCTTTCCGGGGGGGAATCCATAAGAAAGGGTTATGGAAAATTGGGTCTTTAAAGGGGGATTGGGAAGACGTTTGTGTTGGTTTGGGGCTAATGCCGCCCATTTTGACGTAAATCAGAACGGTCCCACAAAAAATTTATCGTGGCAGGGGTAGAAGTACGCCTGTCGGTTTGGCCCAGGCCGGCACCATACACGTGACAGTACGAATTGGGTCAGTTTTAAAATTTCCCCCAAGGGACGATGAAAGGCAACCCCCTTTTCCCACCTCCACAATTTTGCCAGGGGACTGGGGGAGGAAATATTCTCCAAACCCTGCCCTCGGATTCAGTCCACAAGATTTTCCCGGACCACGATTTACGAGCAGTACTCCTTGTGTACTGGAGGGTTTTTGGTGACATCGGGCACCCAACCCACCCATCCGGTCTGGATTTCCGATGCTCTAACCACCAGGCTACCCATGGCCCTAGGGAAGACGTAAAGGGAGTTAGAGATTAAACAAATTCCTGTTTTTCAACTGTTAGACCCACATACTAGAAATTGGATAAGAATGCTTCTTTTGTTGAATAGACATCGGTTAAAAACGGATTTTACGAAAATTGACTCCTATGGGGTCATTTAGGAGTGACTGGGGCGTATTGATAAAAAAAAAAAGAGTCCCGTTTTCGAACTGCTCAATCTTACGTTAATGAAGTTTGAAATGTATGTTTCTTGTGATAAATTGAAATCCGCTAAACAGATCAAATGGAAATCGACTCTTAAAGGGAGTTACGGGACACTTTTTAGTAAACGAAATTTCGATTTTGGAAGTATTAGATTTAGATTTGAAATTTGGCAATCGTGTTTATTTTGTTGACTAGAAATCCACTAAAAATAAGTTTTGCGGAAATCCACTTCGGAAAATCAACTACTTTAGTTTTAGAAGTTATTAGAAAGTATTGTTTAGAAAGTTATAAGGATGTTTTTCAATACTATAGAACGCTTAATGCTAGAATTTAGATATCGATAATTTTTATTTAAAAATAAACAGTATATATTCATAAACACTGGGGAGGGGGGTTCCCCGGGTCCACCCCCATAGCCTTTTTTTATTGATTATAATCCAATGTACATAGAAAATAAAATTTAATTATGTATTTGTTATTAATAATTAATTGTATTAATTAATGCTAATTATTTTTTTCAATAATTAAATTTTTAATGTTTTTCGTCCCCCAAATTCTACTAAATCAAAGAATATGTTGGGAGTCGTATTGGAGCATGATACGATAATGGTGGACTTTGACCTGGGCCCCACCCCTTCCCTTTGAAAAATTCCTGTGTGCACCATTGTACGTACAACATTAGGAAATATCTAGTGAAGTGGGCGGGTTAAGGATAATTGAGATACATGTTTATAAATTTTTTCTTTAATACTTTCTTTTAAATTTAAAAAAAAATCTCTATTGAAGAAGTAACACCTTCACATTTGAATCGTTCGTTAGCATTCATAAGTTTCACAAATGTAATTAAGCATGCATTTACGTTTATTTAAAGATTGCCATAAATCAACGGTAGAGGGCGCTTAGAAAACACAGGGATGGCATTGGGGTCGTGTTTACACGCTCGAGAGAGAAAAAACAAAGGGAATGACTGCATGCATCTATTGCAAGTGTCTTAGGGATATATTATCCCGAGAATTTTATTAACATGGAACTGTTATAAGGTTTTGCATATATATAAAGATAGTTGTAGGGGGATTATTTGTGTGGGGGAAAATGCCACCCCAAATGAAAAAAAAGAAAATAAACTTGGGTCCAAAAAATAGAAACCCAACATTATATATTTAAATTATAATTTTTTGTCAGCTGGGTGGTGGGTTGGTTTGTCGCTGGCCAACCCAAGGTTGGGGGGGTTCAACCCCCGGCCCAAAAAGTCGTTGGTTTTTCCCGACAGAAAATGAAACGCCATGGGGTATGATTATACGCTTTTTTAAAGGAAAATTTAAAAGTTTCAATAGGAAAAAAACAAATTTAAAATAAATTCCCTAGAGTTGGGGGTCCCAAAAAACTGGGCGTTAAAACCCCCAAATTGTTCCCATCCCCTAAGGGTATTCAAAAAAGGGGATACCTTTTTGGTGAGCAGTTTAAATTTTAAAATTTATAATCTCCATTGAAATAAAAAAAAAATATTTAACTTTTAAAAATTTTTTAACAAAAAAAACAAGGATGAAAAATATAATCATTTGATTTTTTTTAAACAAAAAAATTTTTTTTCCAAAAAATTTTTTGTTTATTTTAGTAATTATTTTCAACAAACAAAAAACCTTTTTTTTTTAGCAGATAAAAATATTAAAATTTTTAATAAATAAAATATTGACTAAGTTTTTAATAAAAATTTTGTTTTTTTTAAGTAATTTTTAAATTAAAAAAAATTCTAATGTATTTTTAAACATAATTAATTTTAAGCCCCCTTTTTTTTATTATTTAACAAAAGGGAAATATATTAAATTTTTTAATAACGTAAAAATTATTTAAAATTTTTAAAAAAACTAAATTATTTTTATTCTTCATTAAGTTTTTTCCCTTTAAATTTTTAAAAAAATGTTATTTTACTTTTTTTAATTAAAATTTTAATTGTTTAAGTAATATTTCAATTTAAAAACAAATTTCTAGAAAAAAAAGTTTTTTAAAAATGTTAATTTTTTTGATAAACCTTATGTTTAGATAATTTTAAAAAAAAAAGTAAAAAATAATTTAAATTTTTTAAAAACTTTAATCACACGCAATAGTTTTAAATTTTCTTTGTAAAATTATTTAAAAAATTAATCCCCGATTTTCCTTTAAATTGAGAATTTTAATGCGTTTTAAAATTATAAAATTAACTTTATTTGAAATTTTAAATTTTATTTAAATTTCTTAAAAAAGAAATAAACTTTTCTAGAAAGAAAAAAAAAAGGAAAAATTTTGTTTTAAATGATTGTTTATGAATTAATTAAAACGAAAAAAAAAAAATTTTTAAAGGGTACATGTTTTGAATTCTCCCTTTTTTTTTAACACAGCAAAAAAGGGGAGTTAAAAATATTTTTAAAAAATAAAATTAAATAAAAAATTGGGAAATCCCAATTAAATTTATTTATAAAATTTAAGAAATAAATTAAAAAAAATTACCTTATATTAAAATTATTAAATTAAATTTAAAATAAATAATTAAAAATATATATATATATATATATAAAACTATATTTTTTAAGAAACAAAAAAATTAATATACAAACCCAGAAACCAAAATTTTTTTTAATGACTCTGGTATTTAAGAGATTTTTGTTTCCCGAATTGGCTTCAACATTTTTAATAAATTTTTTTTTAATGATGTATCTTATAAATTTTTAAATTTTTTCTGATTAATATATTTTTTCCCTTTTCAAAAATACGGTTTTTATTTTTGTCGCTTTGTTTTAAGATTACCCCTTTTTTATCAGAATAGCATCGATGTGCATTTCATATAAAGGATACATAAATAAAAGGGTAGACATTGAAAAATGCAATTAAAATATTTTTTTGTTTATCATCAAATTATTTATCATAAAGTGTAAGGAAAAAAACCCGATATTCGTGAAAATTTCTTTATTTTATTTTAACGTAAAATCCATATAATATTGATCATTGCTTTTTTTCCCTCACTACTCTCCATTAAAGCCCTTGTATTTATTATAAACCCTTTAAAATGTTAACTTCGAACTGTATTATTCTTTTGCCAATAACTTATCCATTTTATTAAAATTATAGACATACTTGTTTTGTTTTTTTTTTCAAAAAAATGCTTTAATAAGTAATTAATCACACAAAATTTAATTGACTGACCTTTGTACTTTTAAAAAAATGTTACTTTTTAAAAGACGTAATTTAATGAAAACGTGGATTATTTTAACCTCGTAATTTTCCCTTTACGTCCATAACGACTCGCCCAACCGGTGCGTTAAATGACGGGCGTATAAAAAAAATTTGTTTTCCCTTGGGGTCGTTTTTTTGCTGCTATCAGAAAACATTCCCAAGGCTTCGGGAATAAAATAACCTTGAAAATGTTTGGGAAAGGGTTTACAAATTTCCGAAAAATTTGCTTATTTATGCCTTTTCTTTTCCCGTACATAAACGCATCCACGTGCCCATGTGAAAACGGTGGCACTGGGGAGCGAATCGTGTAACTTTAATTTGGGAAAATTTAAATAGTTAAAAAAGTTTAGAGTCTTGAAAACATGGTAACTAAATATTTGAATGATTGCTCTTAGATTTTAATTTATTTTAGAATTTTATTTATATCGGGGAACATTTTATGAACCATGATAATCAATGCATTTTAAAAAAAAAAAAGGGGAAGCGTTTTGCCCCCTAGTGGTGTGGTAAAATTCTTTCAACAAAAGTCATAGGGTTTTAACTAATTAAAATCAAATTTGAAAATAAATAATTGAAAAAGCCACTTTCAAATTGAAGGGGATTTGCCTGAAAATATCAACATCGATATCCATAAAATTTATAACCGTTAGATGAAACATAAAATATTTCGATAAATTCAATATCAATAAACATTATTTTGGGGCACAAAAATTAATGCATCTAACATCTTAACAATTTAACTACCAATTAAAATTATGTGATTCGCTCCCCAAAACACCGTTTTTCGCGTAGACGCGCGTATGCGATGCATTGAGAGGAAAGAAAAAGCACAAACAATCAAATTTTTCTATGAAATAAGTAAATCCTTTGAATCCTTTGAAATCATTTTAGTACATTCCAAAACACCTAATAACTGTTTTATACTGATAACAGCTCAAAGAAAAGAATCGTACTTCGAAAGGACGGATATATACCTCGAGGCACATAATACACTGATTGTGCAAGACGGATATATACGCCGGTAGCACTGCAGGATTTAAGAGTTCTTATGCATTACTTTAAGAGTAATTCTATTCTGAAGTATGATGATGTTTGAAAACAAGTATTTCAAATGTTCCGGTTTTGTCATTTAATGTACATCTAATATTTATACAATGAACCTAATTTTAATATCAAGGGCATTTTTATTTCTACCTCAGAGTTTCTTCTCGATATAATTTCCATCTATAAGAAGATTATTTCAAGATAGTGCTTATTTCACAAATGGCAAATGGATGTAAATCGTGATAGTTTTTTGATAATATAAATTGCAATTTTAAAGTCGAATTCGAGATGAGGAAAGTAAAAAAAATTAAACATGGTTTAGTCTCTGGATAAAATAATAAAGTAAACATTTATTCATTATACTTAAGACATGTTTTACATGCAAAGCAGTTTAAGTAAACAATCCATTTTTTTAGGAATATGAATCGGAGAAATTTAAAAGATGTGATCTCATACAATATAATTGCAAGCATTACACCTTGTAAGGGAAAAGCATTTTTATAAAGAGATAAGTAAAATTAATACCAATATTTATACCACTTAAGAGAGAGAGTGAGAGAGTTTCTATTTCTTTCATTAATATAAATATAATGCCCAGAGTAGTAATTACTGCGCTTGTGTGTGCTAATGTAATGAAAATATAAGTAAACTATATATATATATATATATTTCTAAATATCGTCGAAGATTGGAATGTATATTTAATATTGATTACTTTAACAGAATCATTGAATCGAAAATATTTTTTCCCTGAATGTGTGCCTTCCACATTTGATTTTTAAATGTAAACATTTAGTAATTAGGGAATTCGTGTCTTAAAACAAATCGAATTAGAATATTTTTTTATTTTTCTTCCAAATTTCAAAAGCGTTTTAGAAGGAAACTATAACATAACCAACTGAGCAGAATAGCATACATAAACACTACATGATATTCATCAAATTTTCGGAACGAACAAAGAACAAATGTGAAAAATTGAAATCCCATAAACTTCCCACATTAGCTGTGCTATAAAAGGAAGTCCTTGTTAAAACAGAGTAATTAGTCTTTTCCATCGATTTCCGCTTTCTAAGTGCTGAGAGAGTGTGTGTATGTTTGTCCCTATCCTCACCCCTCACTATTCCAGGGCTAACAGATGCCAAACCAAGTGCCCACCAATGCGTGACTTGGAAAGTGGCTGTCAAAACCCCCATCAACCCACTCAAGCGTGGCCCCCTCTTGCAGAAAAGCCCCCTTCATCGATGAGGCAATCACTCCGGACAATCCTCACCAGCAACGGCAACTTGCCAAGTCCTCCCCACCTCCCAACATGCTACAAGTGCTAGTTTGGATCCCATTTGATAAGCAAGGCGGAAGCCTTATTAGGAGCTATTCAATGCCGAATCCTAACACAGTGAGAGGGTTAGGACCGCCTAACCATTCTCCAAGTAGCACCAGTTAAGTAACGAACTTCGGTATAATGCTAGAACAATTTACCGTGTAATCAGGAATAGGTTGGAAGGCCGATATAACTGCAAACACACTTAGATGAAACATTCAGTCGAAATATCGCGTTTGTTCTAATGGGAGACGATAATGAAGGTGGTGATTTGTGTGATTTATTACTGCGGGCGTAAATTCCTGGTGGTTAGTGTGAGAGGAAAACTGTTAATTGAAGAGACTCTTGATATCTCAATTTCCCTGGGCTTTCATCGTAAATGCACACTTTAGCAATCCATTCGAATCTTTAAAGGATATAGAGGGAATTGTTATCGATTTGCGTTGTTATGCACGTACATGATACCCATTATCAGATGTTAAATATTTATAATTACATCACGTATGTGCAGCTTTGTGGGGAATTATAGATTGAAATAAGTCATCTAGGAAGTTTACATTTCTAGTTACAATTAATTTTTGTTTAATAAAATTCACAGTAAAATCTAAGTTCTATTGTGATATCATCTCAATAATAAATTCTGAACTTATTTTAATAAAAAAAATCCAACTGACTTTAGTTAAAGGCAAAACGCTTAGTTAAATTCGTTTTAAGAGAACTGACTCTATATCACACTTCAATTGTGATTTATAAAAAAAAAAAAGTTAAGAAAATAAGTAATGAATTTTTAAAGAAAAAAAATGTACTAGCGAAATAAAAGTTAACCCCGTGTTTATAAGATCAATTTATATAATACCAAATGATATCCAACACGAGAATAAGGACCAGACAAAAACATTGTTAAAAATTTAAACAAGCCATTCAAACAGTTTTTTTTTGTAATTTCAAAGCAATCACTGCATCTTTTTAGAGTAAATTAAAACTGTTAGTAAAATTCCTGTTGCATTAGAATCAACGAGTTTTAGCTATTTTTTTTTTCTTTTTATCACTTCGAAATCGAAAGATTATTCAATTGTTCAATGTTTATGTAATTTAATTTTTTAAAAAATAGAAAACATGATTTTCAAATTCGTAGATTTATTTCGGAATACATAAAAGTTGTGAAATCAATATAATGGAATTTAAATATATGCTTTTTCTTTTTTTTAAAAAAATCATACAGGAAAAGCTATACTTTTTTTTACCGAATCTTATAATAAGTTCACCCAA
>BMAV01019102.1:0-34477 GCA_019973955.1 Trichonephila inaurata madagascariensis
TGAATAATATATATATATATATATATATATATATATATTCCCATTCAGGTACACTAAATGTATCAATATATATATATATATTACGTATATATATTAACATTCAGGGACACTAAATGTATCAAAAAATTATTCATTTATGTGCTTTTGAAAGTCAAGTTTCAGAACGTAGAAAAATACCTTGGTGATACATATTTGACCATTTTACTCATAGTCACGCTTATTTTCCAGCAACTCCAAAACTATCCAGATAACCCCATTTCACCTATATTGCCCTCTAACTGAACGTAACACAAGACACATCTGTTTAAATCCTACTGGCCAATCAAATAAACCGATAAGGGTCTTCTGCTTCGTATAATCAACATTTATCTCCTAAATAATAGTAGTCCCAACGCATGTAAGCAAATGTATTAATTGCGCGTGAAATTGATAGCTGGCTATGAATTCTCCGGACCAGAGTCGCACATACTTCATTCAGTAACTGCGGGTTAAGAAAAACGAGGGTCTGACATTGAAACGATAGAATTCCTGAATCTTCTCTCAGGGTTCCGGTTCGAATCGATATTCGAAATCTATTACAGAATCCATTAGTACCTTGTTCCGGAAATTCCGGAGAGATTAGAACAGGAAGGAAGGATGGTTCCGTTGAAGATTTGAAGAAGCCATTGTTGAATTGATTATAAAATATTACGTTTAAAGGCCCCTTTTGAGACTGCGTTTTCAAGTAATACTATAGAATTGGATTGAAAGGGTGTTCGCAAAAAAAAAAAAGCTGTAATATAAATAAAATATTTTGAATTTTCTATTTCCTAGAAAAAATAATTTTGTGTATTCTCTTTAATCTATTTTTCTCATACTATACTAAGTTTTGTTCTTATAACGTATTTATTAATTCTTTTTTTTATATAATTTCATAGTTATTTGGATACATGATATCATAGATTTTTTTGTTGTTAAAAGTTACTTTTCTTTATAAATTTCCAACATTTATGAATTAAAATTTGTTTTTCGTGAATATCTTATACGTTTCTCCTATTCAATTAATTCCATATGTGCCTGAATTTCAAATGTTTAACACTACATGTTAGTCACTCCAGGTATTTTCATCGAAAGTTAAATTATATAATTTTTTTAAAAAATATGCCCACGTTCGCGGAAAGACAATACAACATATCACAAAAGAAATGTGTTTTATTTTTAACACTTATGTATTAATCATCTAGTTTAGTTAAAATTACTTTTAACACTCCTGTGGCAACATCGATCTTTCTTAATGTATCCGACTACGTTCGGAACCATGATTTTAAAAAAGCGCATAAATGGATAATTTTCATAATATTTAGGGTCACTTAGATTAGAATACATGTATACAATTGTTTTAAAGACATTATGACAAAAAAAATTATTTAAATACATTACTTTGGCAAAAAATTATTTTAGAATAACCTTTTTTCCAAATGTTCTCCCTTTGTAAAAAATGCTTCTATTGTATTAATATTTTGCCTGTATATAGTTTAGACCTCTATACAGAGGCTCAACTATGATTTTTGAAAAATTAAACATATTTTCAGAGTTACAACCATTTAAAATAATTATCGGCGTATTTTCTTAAAATTTCTCCCTTCTGTTTTCGTAAAACATGGATAAACCGACTTCCGAGTTATGCATTTCAAAAATTCTTGTTGAGCCTCTGTAAAGAGGTCTGAGCTGAATACAGGCAAAATATTAATACAATAGAAGCATTTTTTACAAAAGGAGAACATTTGGAAAAATGTTATTCTAAGTTAATTTTTGCCAAAATATTCAAATAACTTTTGTCATAATGTCCTTAAAACAATTGTATACATGTAGTCTAATCTAAGTGACACTAAATATCATAAATATTATACATTTACGCGCTTTTGCAAAATCACGGTTCCGAATGTAGTCGGATACCTTAATGTAGAATGAAAGTGTTAGGAAGAGCATAACTGAAGGTGACCACTGAACTAAATTTGATGAATATGTTACTTTTTCATCAAGAGGCCCAAGGATATGACGATTAAGGAATAATGTGCAACACGCAGACTACAACATTTTAATGTAAAAATTTTTAGAAATTAATTCTTAAATACTTTTCAAATGAGTCATAGAGCTTTTCAGCTTAAATACTTAAATTAATTTCCTGTAAAAATGTCTATATGAGGAAATCGTATTTATAAAAAATAAGCGCAATCATAAAATAGCAAAAAACATAAACATGAAAATAATGATACGCACAGCACTACCCTATATATTATATTTTAATTTTTTGCAATTATACTTATTGTGCTGAACTTATGTATATTATTTTAATTATTTATTGCAATTATAGTTCATGAAATCATTTTTTTCTTTCGTGTGAAACTATATTTTTACGATTTTATTATACTCCTTTAATATAACATGAAAGTCTAATTCTAGTATGCCAGTAAGTTTTTACTATTTCAGTCCAACTTCGTATCTATCTTAGAGCAATTGACATCGATCCTCGTAATTTTGAACCACTGTGGAATTAAGAAGATGAAACCTGATCTCTTAACCCTTTAACGGGCAGTGGTTAATAGGTCTAGCAACATATTAAAAAAAATTTCACCAAGCGGGTGATGGATATTTTATCTATCCACATGCATTAATTGAATCTAAAACGCATAAAAATCAATACAGATGGCAGGACTATTCCCTTTTTTGCATTTAATGTCCTCTGATCGGTAGTTAAAAACAGTTTTTCTCATTGTAAATCTACAAATTATATAAAATTTCTGATCTTTGAAAAAAATTTCGACATGTCTTAAGTATACTTTTCTTGCATCTGAGTGAATTAAGCAAATGGGAAAATTTTAAAAAAAAGGTTTTATTTAGGTTATCCACTGCCCATATAGAACAGAAAAATGACCTAGAAGAAATTTTCTCTTTTCCTCCACTCGAGAAAGAGCCCTTAGAATCCAATGAGAATGTTGGGGGTGGGAAATATAAACAAACTTTGCTTATAATATGTGGTACAAGATTCTCGGGTTCGAAAATCTTTCATTGCAGCTTTTCTGCTCGGAGAAAATCTTTGTATATTTTTAAGTTCCACAGTAAATAGCTCTCTCATCAAATTTGCGAATCAACTAATTTAAAAATTCTCAGAAATATTACTTTATTCCTAACTTTTTATATTAAAATTAAATAAAATATAAAATGCGGATATAAACCAATTCTACATATATTCTAAGTATTCTATGTTGTACAATTATTCTATTATTATTTAATTACACTTATACTTTGTATTTAATTGTTATCGAAATACTTATTAGCATAAATGCTAATTTTTCATAAGTAGTTTATTGTAATATGATTAATTATTTCTTTCCTGAAAAGTAAGTTAAATGTGTTAAGTGCGCAGTGGCTATAACGTGTAGCCACCACCCAGGAAAAAAAACCTTGATAACATATTTTTTTGAGACTAAATAATGTTTATAGAGGACAAGAGTATTACATTTATCAAGTACTTCATCACAGAAAAGTGTATTTTAGCTTTGTTCCTGCTAAGGGATTAATCCACTATCCAAACTTTCACACTACGCCAACATCAGGACTTTCTACCAAAACCGGGTTAACCTGAATTAGCGTCTCTATAGACGAATCTTCAATTGCCTTAGGACCAAACCCCGCGACTCGCTATGACGGCCTCGTGTTCGTGACCATGACAATTTGGTCATTGGGGCCTTAGAAGCATACCAGAAGAATGAAAAGATGAAATCGGTGAGTTAATCATTGACCCATGATATCATCAAGCTTTTGAGCATCCCTGTACTGCTTAAGAACCAAACCAACAAGAGTTTGGCGTTTTAAGAGCTTATATCAGCTTTTCTCAAACTGTGGGACGTGCCTCCTAGGGAGGCGTGATAACTCTAAGAGGGGAGGGGGGCGAGCATATTGAAAAGTTGAAAACAAAAGATTATTTAAAATATTATTAATTTACTGAAAGTAAACAAACAAAATACATTCTTTCATAATCAAAATATTAACATTTACACTGATATAATACACTTATAAATGCTTAATTTAACAGTACTAAGTTAAGAACAAGTTTAATTATTGCCAGTTACCCCATGCGCTGGAATTATATGAAAAAAATTATATCCAAAAATTAACACTTTTCTTGATAATTTTTTTTTGCATGCCTTATAAATAATCCCTAAACAGCCGATTAAAAGTTACGCGATTTCGACACCAATGCGCTCGTTTTAAACGTAGGCGCCCGTATGTATGTGATGGGGGAGAAAGGAATAATTATAAGAAAATCCTCTGATAGATGTAAATCAATTGCAAACATAGTCAAGGTCCTTTTATTGCATTCCAAAACCTTCGGAATAATTTTATGGATCGCAGTGATCAAAAAATCGGGAAGACGTATATATACGTCCAGGCATTTAATGTAGTGGTTGAGTGAGACGTACATATACACCAGTGGTAACTTGAGAGGTTAAAGTCGTATTGTAGCTTTAGCGTCAAAGTATAGGATAATTGATTTCGATGCATTTTTATTTGTAGGGGGGGCGATAAAAATTATGATTGAATATTGGGTAGCAAATATTGAAAGTTTGAGATGCTCTGGCTTAGATGTGTAAATTACAAATTTCATCTAATTTTCCCCTACGCCTCAAATGTTTGGATAACATATTGAAAATTTTAGAATAGACTACTAAACTTACTAAGAACCATCTCGTTTTCTTCTAAGGAATATTTCTCTGTATATCTTGCCGATCGTTTTCTAATATTTCAACTCAATGAAAATAATAACCCACACGAAACTTATGTTATTCAGAAACTTAAACTTAAGAATCAGTTATTTCAAGAAAGCCGTATGATGACACTCTCGGCAAAGTTATATTAACATATTCTACGTAAGAAGAACACAATGGGTAATCAGTAACTCCTCTTACTGTAATATCATTTGTTACTTCATCTTAAAAGATACCACCTTTAAGAAACTTAATATCCCACGCTTATTTCGCTTCGTTTAAGGTATCCGAATACGTTCGGAACCGTGATTATAAAAAAGCGCATAAATGGATAATTTTCATGATATTTAGTGTCACTTAGATTAGAAAACATGCATAAAAATGTTTTAAGGACATTTTGACAAAAAGTTATTTACAATATTTTGGCAAAACAAAACGAATAACTTTTTCAAAATCTCCTTTTGTGAAAAATGTTTCTATTATAATAATATTTTGCCTGTATATAGCTGAAATTTCTGTACAGAGGCTCAACTATGATTTTTAAAAAATTCACTTTATTTTCTGAGTTACAATAGATTGAAATAATTATCGGCGTTTTTTCTTAAAATGTCTCCCTCTTTGTCTAAAACATGGATAAACCCACTTCTAAGTTATATATTTTCAAAAATTCTAGTTGACCTCTGTACAGAGGTCTGGCTTAATAAAGCAAAATATTATTATAATAGAAGCATTTTTCATAAAGGAGAATATTTTGAAAATGGGTATTCTATGTTCATTTTTTTTCAAAATTTATTTTAAATAATTTTTATTATAATACTCTTCTTAAAACCATTTTATATACATTTTCTAATCTACGTGACACTAAATATCCTAAATATTATCCATTTATACGCTGTTGCAAAATCACCGTTCCGAACGTAGTCGGATACCTTAATGCTCTTTACATATCATTCCTTTCTTTCTTTCCGAGATTAGTTCAAAAGTTCCCGAACTGAGCCCATAATGTAAAAAATTTTTGCGTAGAGTGACTACGATAACATTTCTGTGTTACTGTGGTCTTCCCCTTTTCTAAAAGTGAATTGTTCTAAATCAATGTGTCGTTGACTCACCACGGTGTCGTATTTTGTAAGCGGATGCATTTAGTAATCGGCGATTGAAAGAAATGACGTTATCTACACTATCTACTCTACAGTGTAGATAATGAATATCAAATTTTGTAGAGTGCAACGGAGACTTGCGAAATGCTGAAGTATACGTACAGAAGTGATACATTATCGCAAACGCACGCATTTGAATGACATCGACATTTCAGGGTAGGCAGGGAAAGTGTCGTTGACAACGAAAGCTCTCTACGTTCGCAAACTTTCCACACCGCTGAAAACATTGAAAAGGTTTCTGTGGCGGTACGATTCAAACAACGACGGGGTGAAAACGAAAAACAACTATTTTGCTACATCCTCCTTAGTTCCTTGATTTTACCCCTTTTCAGATTACTTCCAGAAATGGCAGGTCGCTTTCAGTGTCATCGATTCCAATCCGCAGATGAAATTAAAAAATTTAAAGTGCATCGCAGGCTGAATTGAAAACATGGCTAAAAATGGATTCCGTAAATGTTTCGATGACCTTCACGAGGGATGGCAAAAGTGCGTTGTTGCTCAAGGGTCTTATATTAAAAGAGGATGTGTTTCATCAATTTAATTGATAATTTTTTTAAATTTATACACTCAGTCGGGTAAATATTATTCGAGAACACCCGATAAATAAGCACCAACCCAATATATTCGAAAATAAGTCATTCAGAGCATATTTCAGAATAGTTAATTTAAAAAAATAATTTATAAAAGCTTAGCAATATATGATTCAATATTTTTTTAGTAGCTAACATTTTATAAAACTTGAGCCTGGTCATTAAGTTATTTTGACTATTTTTATTATATTAAGAACAGTATTTTCTAAACTACAAATCAAACAGTTTGATCCATAAAAATTTTTATTATAGGTTCAGTATTTAATGACACTCCTATGAGCTTTCTATATCCATAGCTTGCCAATCTGTGGACTTTGTATCTATATATGTGTGTCTTTTGATGTTTGAAAAATTTAATGCTAGTGCATGAGTTATTACTTTAAGTATTTGATTTATTTACGTCACTGCTATTAATCACAGCATATACTTAAGCATTGAAGTTATTTAAAATATTGGTTATTTCATTAGAGATCAGAATACGATATTTGTGAGGGAGGAGGTCACAACCGTTCTCTTCGGTGTTTTTCTACGGACTTCGTTTCTGCTCTCTCCGGGGTGGGGTGGTGCCTTTCTGACACCTCGAACTATATCCAGCTCTTGAGTGGAGTGGGGTTTTTCACCGTCAAAGGTTGTCGGGGTGAGGACAGAAGACAGGACTCAGTGATATTTAGGGTTGCATATTTGCATGGGAACTCTATTATCCTATCCACAAAAAGAAACCGATTTTTTCAGCTGTGTGACACGAAAACATTACACCATGTAACCAAATGAATAACCCTGTAATAAGTAACCATAGTTTTGAATCTCGACATAAAAATTTGTAATTTTATGGTACCTCAGAAAAAGAAATTTCGATTATTCCAAAATAGAGAGTATGGACTTCCTTATGTTAGATGACTTTTGAACAATTTAATTCTATACGGAAGGATAAAAATTCTTCTATTTACTCATAATATGCCAGTTCTTTTATAACTCGATGAATGCCAAAAACTTCAAGAAACATAATGTCAGATCCATTGCTGGAGTTTGATTTTTATTTATTTATTTATTTTGGTGTAAAAAGAAGTAAAGGAATGAATTCATATTGGGGAACTTCGCACTTTTCTGAGATATATCTGACAGCTTCTTTAGTTAGCAGTGACATCCCTTTTATATTGCTCCACACAATAGAAGCTCTAGAAGAAGGGGAAAAAACTTATGGATGAAGTCTTAAAACTTGTGGGTCATTTCTTACAGTTTAAAATAGATAAAAATTATACGAAATGTATAATGATTATAAAAATTTTTGAAGGCAAATGATTAAACGATAGTTGTGTAAGCTTTGTCATCAGAAAATTCAATGATAATGTATACTTTAATTTCCATTTCACGTGCGATAAAAAGTAACATCTTTCCTTCAAAGATTTCGCATATATGTATGTCCATATTTTCATGTTTTTGTTATTTTCGTTTTAAATGCAACAAAATAATCATAACAACTTATATATACATTTGTTAACTTTTTTGTTTAAAACTGTAATAAAGAAACTTTTTTTAAGTAAAAAAATAAAAATAGTTAAAGGGTTTTTAATTTTTTTTCCCTTTTTTAAAGGTTTTCCCAAATTTTTTCAAAAAACAATGTTATGTAAAATTATATTTCCAGGACAATATATTATGTATGCATAAATGGTCAAAACCAGTGATTGAAAAATACTGATCAATTCCACTGGTTTATTTGTTAGGAGAGAGGGTAGTTTAATTAGTCGAAAAACATTTGTTGACACCAAAAAACCCCAGGAACAAGTTTTAAAAATAGAAAAAAGGGAAACCCCACAAAAGTAAACTGGGCGTTTAAAAAGGAAAAATGTGTTCGAAAGTAATAGATCGAGAGAACACGCAGGTGAAGGCAATAATTCAATCTATTGTGCGATGAAGCTTTGACAATTGATTTATATGTTTAAAAACCTAGACGAGCTCAAACAAAGTAAATTTTAATTCAAATCTTCGTTTTATAAAAAATTGGATTTCCCGCAATCATATTGGTGGAGATTGAATCCCAAACATCTCGACCAGGGGCGGATCCCAAAGCGGTGATGGGTCATAATTTTTCAATGATAGTTCTAGACTGCAATCCGATCATCATGTGGGTGAGCAGCGTTTTTGTTAAACTAAAGCAGTGCAGCGGGGCCCCATGTCTCAATGACATTGCATACAATTTGGTTTACCGAAGCAAAATTTTCCTTCTGACATTCTATTTATGTAAACGACTGAATCATGGACAGATTGTTGAGCATCAGCCCTATTTTTTGTGATTATTTTTCAGTGAAAATTTGGTTCATCTCTCCCACTTATGTTATCACGGGTTTGGTTTGATGAAAAAGTGATTCGGACAACAGTCGGGCGATTAATCAATACGATTACAAATCCACAAGTTTTTGGGGAACACAGTGATTGAACGATTCGCATTCCTAATCTTTTTTCTTTTCCCTCGTTTCCACCGTTTCGGTGACACGATGTTTGGACGTTCGACATTCGGTAATATTTCTTTCTCTTTCATCTTTAAAAATCCTAAAATTTTTGGGGGTGCGGGATTAATTCGACATGTGGTAAATCATTGTTTTCTTTTCATCGTTTACAACCCAAGGTTGAGGTCCCGGTGTTTGGGACGATTAAAACTTGGTCTTTTTTCTTTCCTTTCATCGATTAAAATCATACGTTATGGTGGGGTGATTGGCGTTCGACATGTCGGTCAATCAAATTTTTGTTTCGCCCTTTCCTTTTTTCGTTTAAAAACCCCCCAAATCAAGTAAAGTTGCTTGGTGACCCAACCCTTGGCATCCCTTTGTTCTGAAAGATTCCTAGACAATTGCCCTTTTTTTTGTAGTAAAATGAAAACACCCGTTGACAATATATTATTTGGTATAGCAAACGATATAAATTATGCATACAAATGAGCATGGGGATGTCATCACAAAAACTGGGCATCCACCCACTTCACATAGTTTTGGTTTTCTCTGTAATTTTTTCTCCTGTATTTTAATACATTTCCTTTCTTTTTTTTATACTGGAAGCGCCCAAATATTCTAATGTCCCAAGATCTTGAAATATTTTTTACATGATTAACTTTTTACAAACCTTTTTTGCAAAACCCTTTACAAAAATCAATATTAATAAAAATTTTTTGAGAAAATGATAAGGTTATTTAAAAAAGTTTAAAATTTGAAAAAAAATTCCCCCAAAAGATTCAAATAACGGGTTTTTTTGACTTAAAAGGCAAAATAATAGCTTTTAAGATTTTCCTTTAAAAAAGTTTTTGTATTTTTTAATTTATTTTAAATTAAAGGTTAGATTTCCAAAAAGAAAACAAAATTTTTAAAAATGATGTTCCTATATTCTTTTAATGGTTTTTTAAATACGGGTTTTTGTCAAAATATATTTTTTCTTGATCCTACTTTTTTAGAACATTAACATTTTTTTTTCAAATAAAAACAAATTTTTTGAAAATTAAAAAAACAACAACAAAAACCCAACAGAAAAAAAAAAGGAAACTTTAGAAAATAAAATTTCCATTTTTTGAAAAAAGGAAATTCCTTTCAAAAAAATAAAAAAAAATTTATTTCATCAACAAAAATGACCTCCAGTAAAAAAATTCTGTAAAAAATTTAAAAAATTTTTAGATTCTTTTGATTTTCAAAAAAGAAAAGTTTTTAACCAATTTTTTTTTTAAATTTTATGGTAAGGGCTTTTAGAAAAAAAGGAAGGGAAAAAGTTCTCTTTAGGAGTAACAAAAAAACTGTTTTATTTTTTCTCTAGAAATTGTATAGTTAAAAAAAGAATATACTCCCAAATGCTTTTGTAAATTGTTGGAATTCCCCCTAAAATTTATTAAGCGAAGTACAAACAATGGGAAAAATTTTACCACCATTCGAGGGGGATTTCTTTTTTTTCTGCAAAATGAATTTTCTTCCTTTAATGAGTTATAGCTAATAATAAAAAAATATATATCACTGCAAAGAAAGTACTAATTCCTGGGAAAATCTGCAGTTTTCTTGTAACGGGGCTATCCCCTTCTTTCCCCTAATAGTCCTCTTGGGGGAAAAATGGGGTTTTAAAATTTTTTCTAAAAAAACTTCCTGCGGGAAAATGTGATTTTTTAAATTAAGACTGTATAAAAAATTAAACTTTCAGTTAAAAAAAAGAGGGTTAACTGCTGGGAATGCTTTTATTGATTAAACGGGTTAGGTTTTTATTCGAGCTTATTTGATAATATTATGATTTATGATTTGGCCATTTAGTGATTAAATTGGATTAGGGCGTTGAAATTAAAAAAATGTATTACCTGAACGTAAGTGTCCCATTTATTTTAAAGTCTTTAAATTGTTTCTTGTTTTGTTTCCCCCATTTGGTAATTGGTCATCTTTCTGGTTATTGAAATTGGTGGGGTTTTGATAAGTGTAATAAACCGAAATTGTTTTTAATATGTCTGCTCTCTTCCTTCCCATCCCTCCCCCACTAATTTCTTCACATCTCTTCTGGTTATATTCATTCCTGCGATGTTTCGTGAAGTTAAGGCAATAAACCCTCCTGTTGCTTAAGTTTTGCACACCAGTGTATAATATGGCTGGCAGTTGTATTGTCAATGCATATTACAGGTGGAGGATTAGAATCCAATACACCTCGACTCAGGGACAGGATCAATGCGGTGATGGGTCAGTAATCTCTTTCAATGATAGTTCTAGACTGCAATGCGATCATCATGTGGATCAGAAGACAGAAGCATGATTTGTCTGTAAACATAAAGCAGTGCAGCTAGGTGGCCCATGTCTCAATGTAACATTGTCGATACAAATGCTCGTGGTATTACCGAAGCAACGGTTACCTTGCTGACATTCTACTGTTATGTAAATAACGTCGAATAACATGAGCAGGGACAGATTGTTGAGCATCAGGTCATATTTGTTGTAATAAGGATTCTCAGTGTTGCAAATTGGTTCATCTCTGCCATTCACACAATATATTTGTTACCACGTGTTGGTTTGACGAAACGAGTGATTGGAGAATTCGACATGTCGGTCAATCATTGCTTTCTGCTTTCATCGATTACAAACAACCGCGCTGCTTGGTGACACGAGTAATTGACGATCTGACATGTCGGTCAATCATTGCTTTCAGCTAATGAGTAGAACCATTACAAGCTGCTTGCGACATGAGTGATTGGACGATTCGACATGTCGGTCAATCATTGCTTTCTGCTTTCATCGATTACAAATCCACATACAAGTTGCTATGACACGAGTGATTGGACGATTCGACATGTCGGTCAATCATTACTTTCTGCTTTCATCGATTACAAATCCACATACAAGTTTCTTGGTGACACCAAGCCCTTGGCATCACGTTAACAACTACTAGTAACGATTCCGTAGGAGCAATTGCCACTATTTTTTGAGAAATGGGTAGCAAATATTAAGCGTTGATAATATATTATTTGGTATGGGCAAACTATATAAATTATGCATAGCAAATGAGCATGTAAGAGATAATCTTATCCACAAGAAAAGCTGGAGTTTTCATGCCAGCCACATGTCACATGGACTTTTTGGTCTTCTGTTCAATTGTTCTCTCGAAGCTAGTGTTCAATACAGTTCCTTTCTATTCTTTATATTTTCTCGGAAGCTTTGGTTTCCAATATATTCTAATGTCTCGAAGATCTTGTAACTATGTGGAAATCTTTTACATGATGTAACATTTTACAAACCTATTTCGCCTTAAGCCTTACAAAAAATCAATATTAATAAAAGTTTAGAGCAAAATGATAAGGTATATAATAAGAGTTTAAAGATTTGAAAAATTCCACCAACAAAAGATTATAAATAACAGTTATCTTTTGACTTAAAAAAGGCAAGAATAAAAGCTTTTGAATGATTTTTCTAAAAAAAAGTGTTTTCGTATTTTTTAGATTTATTTAAAATCAAGGTTAGCATTTCACAACAGAAAACAAATTTTCAAAAAATGATGTTCGCTTTATTCGCTTTAATGGTTATTAAATACGGTTTATGTCAAAATATATATATTTTATACTTGATTCTACTTTACCAGAACATATAAGCATTCCCTGGTATTTTTCAAATAAATACAAATCATGTTCGAAATGTAAAAAGAACAACAACAAAACTTCACAGCATAAAAAAGTAACCGAACATTTAGAAAATAAAATGTCTCCATTTTTAGAGAAAAAGTAATGATTCCTTGTACAAAGAATAAAAAAAAAATTGATGTTCATCAACAAAGATGACCGTCCAGTAAAAGTTCTGTAAAACTTTATAAAGAATTTTAGATTCTTTTTAGATTTTCAGAGCACAGAAAGTCATTTTAAGCCAATTTTCTTTTAAAGTGTTATAGGTAAGGAGTTCTTTTAGAAAATGGAAGGGGAAAGAACTCTTATGGAGAAGTAACAAAAGACTGTCTATTTTCTACTCTAGAAATTGTATAGTTCAGAAATAAGAGATATAGCTCCCAAATGCATTTGATGAAATTGATTGGAATTCCTCTAACATTTATTAGAGTCTGAAGTACAAACAATGGGAAAATTATATTACCATTCTTGTTAGGGGATTTCTTTCTTTCTGCAAGATGAATTTTCTTCACATATTTAATGAGTTATAGCTGATGATAAGAATATATATATCACTGCAAAGAAAGTACTAATTCCTGGAACAGCTGCAGTTTTCTTGTAACGGGTCTATCCACGTTCTTTCCACTAATAGTCCTCTTGGGGAATAATGGGTCTTATAAAATTACTCTAAAAAAAACCTTTCTACGAAGAAGATGTGATTTTGTAAATTAAGACTTGTATAAAGATTAAACTTTCGAGTTAGAGAGAGAGAGGTTAGACTGCTAACGGATAGCAGTGATTGATTAAACGTGAAGCTAAGTGTGTGCACTTCGTAGCTTATTTGAGTAATATTATGATTGATGATTTGGCCATTTAGTGATTAAATTGGATTAGGTCGATTGGAATTAAAAGGTGTATTAGCTGAACGTAAGTGATACGATTTACTGTTAAAGTCTTCTAATATCTCGTCTACCTCGTTATTGCTTCACATATTTGGTAATTGGTGCATTTCGTAACTTAGGTTATTGAATTTGTGTTGTTGTTGATAAGTGTAAATAAACAGAAGTTGTTTTGAATATGTCTGATATCTTCCTTCTGATCCTCTCACACTAATGACGTCCATTACATTCTTTTACATCTCTTCTGGTTGTATTCATTCATGCGAATGTTGTCGCTGACTTCGTAAGCTTTCTGCGATTGCAAAGTATGGTGCTTCTTTTCTGTATACAAATATTTAGCTATTGATCTACACTTACTTTGTACTTATTTGTATACTGTATAAGTTTATTAATAAATAAAGTAATGTATATGCACGCAAGCTAGAATCCATGCAGTAATACTTGATAATTTAGATTAATTTAAGGTAGTTTTCATTCAAAGTTAAAAATAAGATGATTCTAGCCCAGAGGTGGGGAACCCGTACCTTAAGGCCGCATGCGTTTTCCATGAGTTTCTAGTGTGGTCTTTATAAAAGCTAGCACTTGCATTGGTTAATATTTAATTGTATAGATTACAACAGTTTGAAATACCGTGAAATTAAAAAAAAAGAACAACATGAATGCATGTATGTTTTAGTGACTGCTCGTAGAAATAGCCAATTGTAAATTTCAAATTTTAAAACACCACCTATTGCAACGTGGCAACACACCACATATGCTCAATTAGAGGACCCGTTTAGGCTTCACGGAAGTATGTGATACATACACTGCTGGCCACCGTAAATGTAACACTCTGAAGGAAGCATGCAGATAACAAAAAATTTACAACATGCATTAGTGGAGGTGAGATATGCAAATGATCAGAATTTCAGAGCAGTCACACATCACGCTCGCCTGTGGCGCCACCTCAAAGCGCTATTTAAGGCTTGGAGATTTCGACGATTTCAAGTTCGACAATTGTGTTTTCTTGTTATTTTTTCAAAAAAGGATCAGTTATGTCTTGTAGAAAATAGCGATCAGCTTTTAATCAAGTATCCGAGTTCGACAGAGGAAGAGTAGTGTTCTACCGAGATTGTGGATTATCTTTCAGGGAAATCGGTAGTCGTGTTGGACGAAACCAAACAACTTTAATGCGGATATGTGACCGTTGGATGCAGGAGGGTACGACGAACCGATGTGGTCGATCGCATCCACCGCAGTGCACCACTTCACGTGAGGACAGGCAAATTGTATGCATGGCAATGACGGATCGCTCAGTCACATCACGAACCATAGCACAGCACACTGAGACTGTAATGCATCATCCAGTGTCTGCGCGTACCATTCGACACCGTTTACAGCAGAGTTCTCTGTCCTCAAGACGTCCATTGCTTGGTCTACCCTTGACGCAGAACCACAGACATCTCCGAAACCAATGGTACGATGAAAGAAGGATGTGGGTGGCAGAATGGAATGCAGTTGCCTTTACTGAAGAGTTACACATCTGTCTGCAACACCACGATGGTCGGATTCGAGTCTGAAGACACTGTGGAGAGAGGACGCTGAACAGCTGCGTTGTGCACCACCACTCTGGTTCTGCACCGCGTATTATGGCATGGAGCGGTATTGAATTTTACTCTCGCACTCCTCTAGTATGCATTGCTGTTACTTAAAACAGCCAGCGTTACATCTCCGAAGTGTTGAAGCCAGTTGCCCTTCTTTACCTTCAGGGCTTGGCCACAGCCATATTTCAACAGGATAATGTGTGCCCACACGTGGCATGCATTGTCCAAAGGTTCTTCGTCAATCACCAGATTGAATTGATTCCCTGGCCGGCTCGCTCTCCGGCTCACTCTCCGGATCTTTCGCCGATAGAAAACATGTGGTCCATGGTTTCTCAACGACAGACCTATATAGATTATAAACTCCCAGCTGCCACATCAGATCAATCCTTGGCAACGTGTGCTGCTTGGTCTGTTGTACCCCAAGAACACATCCAAAGTCTCTTTGAATCAATGCTGAGGCGTGTGGCAGCGGTGATCTCCAACAATGGTGGCTACTCTGGCTACTGTTTCTGCAGCAGGAACTACACTTCACAGAAGTTCTAATCATTTAGCTTAATCAACATGTTGCCCTACAAAATAAATTTTGTTGATCTATCTCTTGTCTCTCTTGATGTTGCATTTACGTGGCCAGCAGTGTATATATATATATATATATATATAAGCTTACATAAATAAAAGTACCAACAGTGAAATATAGAACGTTATAAATGGTGTCTATGAATGTAATAATTTTATAAAAAATAACAATTAATGATTAATATTATAACAAGTTTTTATCCTTATGTGAATTTTACTCTTGTGTGAAAAATATTTTATATTAGAATTTTTTGTGTCATATAGTAAATAAATAAGGGTTTAATTTTCTTAATAGGAGCTTTCTTTCTTGGGCAATATTTCTAGATAATGCTCAAAATTGTTAAATATATACCAAAACTATATATATATATAATTATTTCCTAAAAATCGAATTTATAGATATAACAGCCTATGCCGTCTCCTTTATAACTACTTAATTTACAAGCAACCTCTATTGGGGTAAAAAGGTTCCTCATCTCTGCTCTAGCCTAAGATTATTATTTATGTAGAAAAGTCTGTTTTTTTTTTAATTTTGATATTTCCATTTTTGTTACAGTGTAAGCATTGGCATATTTTAGTACCTTACATATGTAGATATGAATCATTATAAGTTATTTCTGCATTTAATGTGTTCCTTATTTTTTTTATCTTCTGCATCTTACTGTACAGTAATTTAAATAAATATTTTAAAGGAAAAACGTATAAGTTTGTTGAACGATTCTACATTTTATAACTTTTGCATTGTATATATACAAATAAGGGTCATCTAAAATGCAACATCAATTAGGATAAGAGACATCAAAGCCAAATTTAATGGACAAATAATGCAACATATAAAGATGAAATGACAAAAGTAATATTCCCATTCTAATTTCTGAGCATGAGGAAATCATAATTTTGTACAGCCACAGCTGCGGGAAATAATATTCTATACCAGGGATGCCAAACCAGTGGCACGCGTGCCATCAATGACACGCAACACAATATTTTGGACACGCCAATGATCAAAATGGTTTGTATTTCATTTCAAAATAACAAAGTTCACGGCAGCACATGAAAATTGCGAGTGACTGGTCTCAGGGTGGCGGGGAAATACCCTCGTTTGTTATTGTTCCTGGCTCTAAGTTGCCATCGTGGACTACAGTTGTGCTTAGGATGCAAAATTTGTCTACGCATAGCATAGTCAATTTCGTTGGCATAACTGTATTTTAAAGTTTGTTTGTGTTATATTTACGATTTTTAACTGTTATTTAGTATGGCTGGTTCACCAAAAGAACAAAAAGTGCAAGATCGTAAGTGTAAGAGAGAATGTCAAACTTGAGGAATCTAAAAATATGGCATGTGATTAGTAAAGGCGTCAAAGCGGTGTGTGTTTTATGTTCTGGAACAGTGGTATGTAGAACATCGCGTCTGTAAAACGGCATTTTGAAACAAATCACAAATCCTCTTGTCAAAAAAATGAACCACAGCAAAAATTATTCATTGCTTAAAAACCATTTGGCAGATGACTCCAATTCAGCATGCATTCTACTAAAAGTAACATTTTACGATACTTAATATAAGTTATTTATCATCCACACACAATCCGCAACAACAGAAGTCACACTAATGTTACTTTAATTTCAATCACGCGTGTAGCTAAAACATTTACAACTAAACAGTACAAAAAGTATTTTTTTCGTAGTAAATAAAGAGTTTTGAGTTGTTAGTATTTATTATATTATTATTTTTCCAATAATCACAAGTCAAAATTATTTGACGGCACGTCTATATCTCAATAAACACTTCTTTAGATAAAATGGCACGTTGATCTATAAAGGTTCGCCAACCCCGTTCTATACTGTTTGAAATTGAAAGAAATAAAATGGTTGTGTCTTAAAATATAACTCTCCATTCTTCTCCCACACATTTCCAAAGCTCATTTGGCATAATATTGTGACGTCTATTCTAAGATAATCATTCTGTAATCAACCAATGGATGTTTTTGATTGGCAACAGGTCAGCAAAACGAGCACATCAAGACAGCAGTGTGACTTAATGGACAATAAAGACTTTTTCATCGTTCTGCGTACCGTTCGATCTTACATTGTTCGGTTAAGTGTTACAGGTAAGGAATGACAATAGCCTCCATAGCTTCAGTAACTTTAACATGACTGCTGAATATACCAGCAATATATATTAGGATATCGAAAAAATGCAGCGCAATATTAATTAGGTCTTACCTGTTAAAGGACCGTATGACGATGTATAAAACTAGATTCGGGCAATTTTTGTTGCCATCACAAAACTCATATGTGAACATCGTGTTGTTAGGGGAAGAAATGCCATGTCATTTCTTTGTCTATGTTTGACTAAAGAAGACAGTTACAAGAGCATACGTCTATGGCAGTGCTTCTCAAACTTTCAATATACGCGACCCACTATTCAATCATCATTTTCATCGCACCCCCTCCATACAATAACAATGTATTCAATACACAATACTATATACTCTGACACTAAATACACATGACTTTAACCTCTTATGTGCCACCCTGACGTGTATAAACGTCTCACTTAGCCAAAGCATTAATTTTCTGGACGTATATATACGTCTGTCCGAAGTACGATCTTTTCTGGGACCTTGACAGTGTTTACGAAGGAATTAGCTTATTTCAGAGAATTTGCTTGGCTTTTCCTCCTTCCCCGCAAAAAAAATTAAAATAATGCCTCCGTCTACGTGGTAAAATCGCGGCATTGGGGAGCGAATGGCAACTTTTGATAGGTGCTATAACGTACTGCTATAAATCGTACAACCAAGATAAGTGTTAATATTAAGTCCATGGGGTTACTGATAATTATCAAACTTGTTCTTAACTTAGTATTGTTAAATTAATAATAAAATATACATTGTACAGTACTGATACATTTATAAGAGTATCATATCAGTATAAATTTGTATTCTATATTTTATTATATCAGAAATTATTTTGTTTGTTTACTTTTAGTAAGTTAATAACTATTTAAATTACCTTTTGTTTTCGACTTTTCAACAGGCTCGCGCCCCCCTTGTAGAGTTATCACGCCCCCCAAGGGGGTGCACCCCACAGTTTGAGGAACGATGGTTTATGGTATTCCACCAAGGGAAATTACTCAAAATACACTTCGTTGTAGTTCTGCTCTTCAACAAACGTTTTTGAGCAGATTTGTAGACACTTTTTATGGGCAACATACCAATTCTAGAGTTACGGCGCTCGATGTTAAAGAACGTTCTACCAGTGCTGTAAATACAACATACCTGTTTTCAAGTCTGATAGTATGACGAGACCGCTTCCCACAGGGTGGCCCATCCCTCCTACACCCACCGTTTTTCTATCCATGCGTTGACTTAAATTCATCCAAAATGATCAACAATTTCTCAGAAGGATTATCCGCAATCTTATCTCCAACCAAGAAGGACTGCTTTGCAAATCTCTGAAACGTACTTGACTGATTTCCAAATATTTCGATCAGATGTACTGAAGCTTTTCAAAGCTGTAAACATTCCAATATCAAACTTTAGTACTTAAATTGGTACTTAATTGGTACAGTGCACATTACCTGCATGCGTAACATAAAACTTACCAAAATTGTTTTTAATTTGGCCCATTTTTTCAAATATGTCGTTTCCTATTCAGAACTCTTTAGTGAAATGTAAATACAATCTCACATATATTAAGATACTTTCATAAAAACGGTAAAATAGGGTCAAGGTGAGAAAAAACTTTAAATATTTTTCAAATTGTCTCAAGTATTGTTAAAATTTTTTAGAGTTCTGTAAACTTTTTAACTTTTGTTTTCTTTCATCATGTCTCAGAGTGGGAAGGCTACTAAAAACTTTAATATTGCTTTTAAAAAACAAAATCATTTTTTGAAAAGGTACGGTTTTTACTGAGATTGTTTATCGTTTTCCTTACATTCTGAAAACGTTTTTTTTATGAAATTTATTACTAAATAATTTCGGCGTTTTCTATAAGTGACATTTCTTCTAGCTATCGCAATTTATTTTTATTCTCGTGTTAATCAGTATAATAGGAATCTGTTCATTTAAGAACGTGAAAAATACCTCAGTAACACATTTTCTTAAGTTTCCAGAGATGAAACCAAAAGAGGTAACATAACAAACTACACAGCTTTCCTGTTCATTTCGAAACTTTTGTCTCTCAAAGCTCTTTGAAAGGGTATTGATAATTTTTTTTACAGAGAAACACATTACAGAAACATGTTCTATAAATTTTGAATGTATTAATGTACGAGGGTGATCAAAAAAAAAGTTACAAACCGAATAAAGAAATATTTATTAATAATAGACCGAAAATATAAAAAGGGTTTAAGAGGCATATGTGCCTATCACATTTCGACCAAAATCACCAAGTCTATATAGGCATTTATCAGAACGCAGAACCAACTTGCTTAACCCGTCTTGGTAGAAATCAGGTCACTGTCAATTGAGCTAGGTCTCGGTGGATGATTTCACAACAATGTCTTAGAATATAGTAGCACATCAGAAACGATATGCTGCATGCTGCCATAGCTCAATCCCAGCTCTGACGAGATTTCACGCAGAGTTACCCCTCGATCATTTTGAATTATTTCTTCAATTCGTGCCGTGGTGATTTCTGTTGTTGAAGAGCTTGGCCAGCCGCTACCTGTCATAAAGCGGCTTTCGACATCCTGTCTGCCTGATTGAAAAGAGTGACACAATTTTGATACATTTTGTCTGCCCATTGTTGATGCGGACACATTCTTTGCCCATAAAAATCGAATCATGGATCGCACTTCCAAACGAGACCAATTTCCTAAGAATCGTGCCATTTGAATCGTTCTGAATCATCTGTGGGAACTTTCACTACCTACCCGCAAACCAGCTGTATGACAAGTAGCAAAATTTGCTTCCCCTCTGGGAAAACAAAATTTCTACACAATATCTAGTTTTCAAATGCTGAGGCTTGTAACATTTTTAAAATAAAAATAAAAAATTTAATAAAAATAATATATTCTTCCACGTTGAGAAAAAAGGCTTTAACACTGTAATTATCACTTTCAGTAAAAGAACGCATAGTTGACACACAAAAGATCCCTTAGCAAAACCGCATTCTTCTCATTCTTTCTTAGGTTTTGATTTTGTTCTGTTTGGAAGAGGGGAGAATAGTTTGACGAGAGGGCAACAACCTCCTGTGGAGGAGAGGGATAAATTTGCGGGGTGGGGGGTTGTTTATTTGCGTCGCTAACAGATTCTCATGAAAAAAGCGTAAAATCTGCGTCTTCATCATCTGTCAATTGTTCAATGCTTTGAGGACTCAGTATATTTCTCTGCATTACTTCTTTCAATATGTATTCTCCCTTTTATTTTAAATTTCAGAATTGAAAACTATTCGCAATGGCTGTTACGACTCACGTCTATTTCGAATTCTGAATCGCGGTCATAAGCATTAAACTTTAGCGAAAAAATAGTTTTTTTTCTTTCCAGATGTCATATGTTTTACAGGGGTCTAATTTTATTTTACTGGACAACTTTTTTTACCTATTTTTCCTGGCAGTTCCGTGTGACATAGCAGTTCTGCCTGAAAATTTATGTTACTTTTTATGAGCACTCTCTATGCCTTTTTCGCGACAAGCACAAAACATTATAAAAGAAAATAGTATTCCATAGGAAGAATCCGTGTAGAATAAGCAGTTTGTTTTCGTTCAGTTTTCGTTGCGATAGAAATGTATTATCAGGTGGACATCATTAAAGTGTAATTAGGAGAATATCTATGTGAAAATGGTTCAATTAAAAAATTGCTCTCCACCTAAACAATATTTAGATATATTTTACATTGACCTTATTTGTTTGCGCATCAATATAAATCAATACATGTAAGAGGCTATATCAGTGGTCGGCAATCTATAGCACGCGTGCCACATGTGGCATGTGGTACAATTCTTAGTGGCACTCTGCACTACTCACCAAATTTGACGATTTTTGAGTAATGGAAGTTGATAAATTAGTAATAGACCTTATTTGACAAACATCGCCAGAATTATGAACTTTTACGGAATTACTGATAACTCTAAAAATAAATTTATAGCTATTTTGTAAATTATTGAATGACATTGCTCGAGAGATTGAATTGTTTGAAGAGAGACGGTTGTAAGTACTCTTCTTTCCGCTTTTCGTTCTATAATTCTAAGTGAAAAATCTCTCCTCCTCAGAGAAATATTTCGAGTCCTCAGAGAAATGGTTTAACGACAGAATGCTCAGAATTCTGTGTTAAATTGAAAGTCGCTCATTAAACTTCTGATTTTTCTCCTGAAAGTATAACGGTGCGGCACTAGGTTCGCATTAAAATAACTTTTCAATTGCTGTAATACTATTACAAACTATAATAAAGGGAAATACTTATATTTTATGTTGTCTATTTTTATTTTAATAAATATATTTAAAAATACATAATATAGGCACAATTGTAATTTTTTTCTATTTCTGTTGAAGAAATAGTTATATTTTAGGCTGTTTGTTTCTACGTTATGATTTATCTCTGGAATCTAATTGTTTCAAAAATGTCCTACTGTGTTGCACGTTGAATCCTGTTGATAGATTGATTTGGCACGCCACAGCTGAAAAGTTGCCGACCCTTGGGCTATAGGAAATTTATATAAATATGCACATGTATTATATGTATGCATGTAACGGGTCTATCCGCGATTCTACTAATAATCTTGGGTAAAATTAATCTTTTTAAGAGAGATTGATCTGTGATTTCAGTTCAAAAAATCTCTGTGAAGAAGACGGGATTTATGCAAATTTAAGTGTTTGTAATTGAGTAGACAGGGAAATTTTTAAAAGTGGATATTGAAGCGAGAATAAGATAACGACCAGAGGTCATATAGTTAGTCAAGTTATCCAAAAATAATCCAAGTAGTGGAGTCAAGAGCGCTCCAGTAATAAAATGAGTGTGCTTATTTCTACGATACTAAAATTAATCACACGTAATTGCTCCTAGGGTTAATGTTTTAAGCACATTCACCCCTTAAGTTTCCTAATGTTATTAAGTGAAATAGTTAATGAAAGTGCGTTAGAATTACTATGGGTCAGATCGTTACTCCACCACCCAACACCAGCGTTCACTGTGACGGTACCTGCTTCAACGCATATTAGATTTTTTTTTTCATTCAATATTAAAAAATATTTATTGTGAATCACAAAATGGACAAGAAGATCTATCTGCATTCAAACAATAAATTTTTGCTTCATTAATTAAAAAGTTTAGTGAAATAATAATTATTCATAATTGCACATAGTGTGTATTTTTTAACATTCTCTTAAAATTACGTTAAGGTATCCGACTACAAAAGGGATTGCAGTTTTGCAAAAGCGTAAAAACAAATATTTTTTAATAGTGTTTTTTAGATCCAAATACGCGTATAAAGTTGTTTTAAGAATATTATTACAATAAAAAATTATTTAAATGCAATATTTTGGCAAAAAAATTTATTAATTATTTTCAAAATGTTCTCCTTTTATGAAAAATACCTCTATGATAATAATATTTTACATATACATAGCTAAGACTTCTTCAGAGAGTCTGAACTAGGATTTCATAAAAATTCAGATTATTTTCTGAGTTACAACCAATTAAAATAATTAACGGTGTTTTTTTGTTAAAATTTCTCCACTCTGATGTATTAAAATATGAATAAATCCACTTCTGTTAAATATTTCCAACATCCTAGTCCAGACTCTTTACAGAGGTCTGAGCTATATATAGGCAAAATATTATTATTATAGAAGCATTTCCCATAAAAGTAGAACCATTTGAAAATAAATAATTCTAAGTTCATTTTTTGGCTAAAAATTGCATTTAATTAACTTTTTATTGTAATATGCTTAAAACAATTTCATACGTGTATTCTAATCTAAGTGATACTAAATATTTTTTTAAAAAATATTCATTTTTATGATTTTGCAAAATCACGATTCCGAACGTAGTCGGATACCTTAATGGACTTTTTTATGTATTTCTCAATAGCCGGGCCGAAGCTCTGATTAATCGTAAAATACTCAAAACTCACTTTTAAAAACTGTAACAGATTTGCTCCCATATATTAAAATAGGTTATGAAGATTAGTTATATTTTTTCACAATTTCTACTATTAGAGTTCACAATATTCCTATATATATCTTGCTCAAATTTTCGATCGAATACATTTTAAAGCGCTCAATTGAGCTGCAATTTTATATACACGATTATTTTGGATGACAATACGGTATAATTTTACTATAATTAATAAAAATTAATTTATTAAAACTAATTATTCCTACAATTACCGATACAGCCACGTTAGCATCATTTTTTGGCGACTTAGCGACCATTTTGTCGACTTGTGTTTTAAAACTTTAATACGTTTTTTCTCACAGTTTAATGTGTTTAATTGAGCTTAAATTTTCCAGACACGATTGTTTTGGGTGACAATACGATAATTTAATTATAATAAATTTATATTCATTGACGGAAACTAATTATTTAAAGAGTTACTGATACAGTCACGATGGTTTTATTTTTAGCGACATGGGTCAAAACTTTAAATGATTTATTTTTTTTCTCACGCATTCAGTTGAACTGAAATTTTACATACACGATTGCTTGGGATAAGAATGCGATATCTTAATGACAGTTAATAAAAATTAATTGCCACTTAATATTGTGATTTTTCCTATGTATATACATATTTATATTAATTGCAATTATTTGAAAAAAAGTAACTAAAATAAAAAAATATATATTTTTTTGTTTAAAGTAGGAATTGATTTTTATTTATTTATTTTTTTTTATAACTTGTTATCTTGATTATATTAAATAAACTTTACTCGGAGCATACCGCAAATAAATTTCACAATCAATAACATTGTATCATGTATTGAACCGTTTCAGTCGTCTACAGAATATTATTAAAAGCTCACACAGAGAAGTGAAATAAAAATTGGTAATGGATTGAATTTTTTTCTTTCCAAATGAGATTAACTGAAGGGATAATTTAATCCAGAATTAATAAATATATGAAATACATAATATCTTAGTTTCAAGATTAACGTACTGTAAAATTACGGAAAACTATATTTTAAGCAATTCATTACTAGTAAAAAAGTACTCGAAGGCATGAGGTGGGATCATAAATTTTTGTTCTTAACAAACGAAGATAACGAGGCATATATAAGAGGCCTTAATGCAAGTAATCTTTTTTTTATCTGGAAAAATTGTCAGTTATCATCAGAAACTGATGAGTGAGAAAATGTTTGGAAATAAGTCGGGGTCCCAATTTTAAAGAAATTATCGGAACCGGCAAACTATTGTTAAATCGAGGTTTCGTTATATGGAGCGTAAAAAAAATTTAATGGGTTTTTTTTTTTTTTTAAGCCCCTTTTGGGGATTTTGTAAAAAATACACAAAAAATATCCATAATTAGAAATTAAACACTTTTTTTTTATTTAATAGCTAAAAATATAATAGCTAATTTTCCCCAGTTAACTGGAAATTTTAAAATATTGACTAATAAATGTTTGCAAACTTTTTGATTCCTGACTCGAAAGAATACTTTTTCGATTTTATGCAGAGAAGAAAATACTGTTTCCTTTACATCCTGCTGCATGAAGTGTGTTTTCAAAGTTTACAAGCAATGTAAAGTATTAGAAAAGGTAACAGTTTCGATAAAGGTTTCACTATTAATTTCTGCATCAGAGTCTATATTATTTGGCTCCGACAAATCTATCAAAGTTTTCTGCAAGACCTGTACGTATAATCAACTTCACTTCTCTCAGGAAAGAAAGAAAATGGAAAATTCTCTTAAAATATCTGATGCCTTAAGGGTAAGAAAAGAAAAAGAACTTCCCATTCAAAAATTCCCCGATAGGTTAACCGCATGATTCATGTACATCTGTAAAGTTGGATAATGGGCTTCCCCCTTTGCTATCAAAATTAGCTACTTACAAGAAAATTTTTTTTCTTTTCCCGGGAAAAATGTTTATTTTTAAAAATCCTATTTTTTTTAATCCAAACTAATAAAAAAAACGGAATCTTTTCTGTAATCGCAATTTTTGTAAAACCCCCCATGTTATCGGGGTAAAAAAACGCAAAAATTAACTCTTTTTCATGAAAAAAAAAGAAAACTCGCAACGGGAAGATTGGGGAAAAAATTTTTTTTATCGAATAATTATATTTTAATGAAAATTGTATTTAATTAACAAAAAAATAATGCAATATTCATCAAAAATAATTATTTGGGGAAGAGCGGAACAAAAATTTAAAAACAAATAAACAAATTTGTATTTAAAGTTTTAAACCGGAAAAAGGTCAATAAATACCACTGTTATTGACGAGCATTCATCATTCAAAAAAGCTATGAGCGGCTCAGCTTTTGGAATTTTTTAAATTAAAGTTAAAATCACCCTCAAAATCAGGGAAGCCAGTATTTTTTTTTAGACGAGCAGAACCACCCTTTTATATGGTAAAAGTACAAAATGCAGGAAATTTTTAAATTTTTTTTAACCGTTTGATTCAAGAAATGTTACGACCACACCGCAATCACTGTTTGTCCATTTCAAAAAAATTCTGCCGCACTTATGCCCCCCAATATCGTGACTAACGGATTTGGGAGTCAAGCGTCGAATGCTTAGGCTAAAGTTGGACTCCCATGCGAGGGTACCCAAAAAAGCCGCCACCCCTCTTGGTCAAATCGTAGCGCGCGTTTAGCCACCCCTTTCAACATCCGCCCCCTTTTCACGAAATCACTCCCAACAAATATCCAGCAACCGGGGAGGAAAGATGTTGCACATAAAAAAAAATTGTTGTGATAACCGACTAGTAGTTGTTGGTGTTTAGGGTTTCGAGTAAAGATCAACCATAACAAGTTTAAATTCAACTTCATTATGTATCCTTTTTTTTAAACCACAACTAAAGGGAAATGTACAAAAATTAATTTTGCTGTTGTTGCTACTAATGCTACCGTCTGCCTGTCAGTTGAGATAAACATTTGGGAATGGGCTAGAAGTACGCCTGTCGTTGTCCTTTTAAGGGCCCATACATACAGTACGACTAAGCACGGTGAAATTCCGGCCTTTAAAGGGGTTGGGAAATTTTTGATGATAACCCCGATCTCCACCCCACTATTTAGGATGGGCGAGAGGGGGGGAAATATTCTAAAAAAATAATTTGAAGAGCAACGCACGTCTCTCTTTGGCTCAACTTAAGAATAATTTACTTCTTTTACTCTTGGAACACTTTGGATTTCTTCGCTAAGTTCACCGTAATTATCTAACTTAATTAACTGTACAACCTGCGATCATAAATCTGAAGCTCAATTTTATCACTTATTTTCCAATTATAAATAATCGACCATCCAGCCACTATCCGTCGACTAGCATCACATACCTACATGCCAATGCTTAAATAGAACCATTTATTTGAACAAACAACGTCTTCTTCTTCGGGAGAAAGTTTTCAACAGAACTTGCAGTTAAAAAGAATCATTTTGCCCCAAGAATATTAATAAAGGTTCGCGGATAGACCCGTTACATAGTTAACGAAATAATTGGTTAATTCGGGGCTTATTATTCGTTAAATAGAGTAATTTGGCACTATTTTAATCGAGGAAAAGAAAAAATTCGTTAAATAAGGGTTGGTTAAATCGGGGTGGGACTGTATTAACGATTCTAAGAGTACAGATATTTCACATAAGTTACCTTTCATTTTTTTTTTTTTTTTTTTGAAAACTTATAATGGTTTACAACATTACAACTAAGTGAGATTCATATTCATTTTTTTTTCAGTTGTACATTTTGTAAGGAAGAAAAATTCAAAATTAGATAATGCATATTTCTTAATTAAAACTTATAAGCAATAAAATACGAAAAAAATGTACGCTAAAAAACATTTCCTTTCAGAAATTCAGAGTTTTAAAGAAAAAGCACTAACAAAAATTAAAAATCTCTCTAAAAGTTTCCAAATTAAAAAAAAAGATATTAATTCTTTTCATAAATCATTTAAATAAGCCAAAAAAAAAATGAATGATCTAAATCACAAAAAAATTCAAACTCTTTGGGAAGTTTTTTTATCTTCTTTGTTAAAAAAAATATATATATGAAAAAGGCAGAGGCTGGTGTAAGAAAATTTATTATTCTCGAAAGATAAATTGAACCAAGACATTATACTAACACTGATATAAAAGATTTTTCATTTAATAGTTCCATCAAAAATCTTTTCACTGTTGTTTGAACAAGAACCTATTAAACGAGGTGTGACACAAAAAAACGAGACTGGTCCAAAAAATCAGTGTGAACTTACAGAATCAGTTCTTTGTGACATTATCACCTTCAAAGTAGTTTCTTGCAGCATTCACACAGTTCTGCATTCGTGCTGCCATAGCTGGTAATAGTTCTGGAACGAATTTTTTTAAAGTCCCTTTAGGAGATTTTCCGTTTTTGTCTGAACCTCTTAAACTGAGGTAAAATGGGTTTCCTTCCAGCAAGATTTAAATGTACGAAATAAAAAAAAGTCACACATAGGGTCAAATCAGATGAATATGCAGGATGTCCAATCACAGTAATGTTTTTGCTGGTCAGAAACTTCTTGACCGCTAAGGCCATGGGAGCGGATACACTGTCTTGATGCAACAGCCAGCCATCATTCCCCAGTTCTGGTCTTTTTTTGCTAATTTTTTCACGAAGTATTTTTGGTACTTCAATGTAGTAGTGTTGATTAACAATACGACCACTGATGTGAGTGGGAACCCACTCATATCAGAATTTTTGGCTATGTTGTTGTTCATGTTGTTGCACGCCTCATTGATCAGAAGTTCTAGACCAGGTCCATGACGTCATACATTTTCAGAAAGTCTAACACCAGCAAGGGATCGTCTTCTAGATCCTGCTTGGTGAGCCCTAGGCATTCGAGGATGTGAGCAGGCGAGGCCGGCTCAGTTCGTGCACATCTGAAAGCTCTTGCATCCTTCGGAAAATTTCATTGATTTGATATGGCCACTTCGAAAGCAGGCTAGAAGAGTTTGATCCTGTCTTGTAAAACTATGAGCCAGAGAGCCTCCATTGGTGTCCTTAGCTTGTCGTACTGGAGGGGCTTGAGTACTCTGACAACCTTGGGAGCTATGCCGGCGGTAGTCTAACTACCATGCCGGACAGGTCCTCGTAGGGGAGTCAGACTAAATGGGATACCACCTTTAGCTTTAAATATTGTATTTCTTTCTTAATTTAGTACTTAGCAGGATATCTTTTAGTGTCCACAACAAATTTAAGCATCTTAGTATAGATTTAATCAGTTTTTTTTTTTTTTTTTTTTTTTGTAATTTTTTTTGCATCGATTTTCTCATTCTTCTGTGATTATTGTTTTTCACTCCATTTTATTTATTTGTCATGTTTTATTTTTCTTTACTTCAAATTCTCACCAAATATGTTCTACTGGCTAAATAAAGTGATTGAGGAGGTATTTTCATAATTTGGGGACAGTTATACAGACACCAGTGGCGTACATTGAGAGCAGTGCGCTTGGCATTATTACCTGTTAAGAGGACGCGGTACGATTTAAACAAAAATCTTTGATTTTATGGTTTTTACAATTTTTTTCCTTGTAACCTATGTATATGCAATACGTAAAGACAGAATATTTGCTCAAATATCACAAAAAAGCAATCCATTTAATTTTTTCTTAAAATTTAAAAATTTATGAGGTAAAACGCTACTCACTCGTACAATAATTGACGTACACATCCAAAATTTGATTTACATATTTGTCAAACCATGTACAACAAAGTTGGTATACATGGGCTTGGGGATAACATGATTCAAATTCTAAAAAAAATTTTATGAATTATTATGAAAAAAATCCTAAAAAAACGTATAAATTCTAAGTTCAGAAATATTTTTAAAAAATAAGTATTGCTTTTGATTCAAAATGCATACCAACTTTTTGTTATATATATTAATAGCAATCTATAAAAAATTTAAAACATTTCATGCAATAGAAAAAAAAGCCTTAGCATTTTAAATGAAAGAAAACAAACGATTTTTTTTGTTACAGAGATAAATCAATTTAAGTTTTTGTTACTGTAAAAGATATATATAAGTGCAATAAAATTACTAAAAATTACTGTATGTACTACATGCACATGACAAAAGTTTTATAAAGGTATTATATGAAAATTATAGTCACATATGTTTAAAATTTAAAATTTTCAGTACCTTACATTTTTTAAAAATTGCGATAAATAACACATACAACCCATTTTACGATGATTTTAAAATAATTCTATTTTTACATCTTCATATATTTTTACGTTTATGTTTAAAAATACCCAGGACTATATGTAATCCTTCTTTTTTCTTTTACAGATATTTTTTCTTTTCGCAGATTGGCTAGTTTTTACTTTTCGACGTGCTATGCGAAAAGAAAGACAATACAACGATTTCTTTCTTTTTGCGTCTGTAATCACGTGTGGCAGCAATTTTTACTGCTTCTTCGCCAAGATCAAATTAGCAGCCTTTTGGCATTTCTTTTTAAGGCTTTCGTACCAAGTTATACTCTGATATTGCCTCCAGAAACAGCTTTATTTACACGGCGTGATTTTGCTGAAGTTTCTTTAGAGCACCTCCCAAATCACGCTATGCAGGGCTCTCGTTGCTGTTCTGAGTCAGACATCTGGCACATCCTTTCAAAGACTGTCAGGAAGCTAACCTTTGATATGTTGGAACAATTTTCGTCAAGTAATCTGGATTTATTGGTGTTATTAAATTTATGTGATTACCTTTAGCTAAGGCTCTTCGATAAAAACACCACGAATCTTTCATGTGCATTGGATTTTTGTCTGACGAGGATACTGTGATGGGGTGTGGCATATATAGATTTTTCATGCCCTGAATATCTCCTTTATTTTCCAAGAATAGCTTTCTGATAGTACTGCGTTAGTCTTTTATTGTTGTTTCTTTTTGAAGCTTGCCATAAGATTTTCACTCCTAAGTATTACCTTTGGCTCTCCAATCTTTCACAAGGTGCGTAAGCTGGTGCCTAACCTTTTTTGCTTACGTGATTAATACTCTTCTTTTCAAAAATTTCAACATCTGGTCTATATATTTTAGGCTATTTAGAATTTATGAGTTTTAGCATCACCATCAGATAACAATGTTGTAACGAAAACCACATGCTTCTGATCGAGACCAAATTTTTAGCTGCAGCCTTCATTTCATTGCTCCTGATGTCCCAATGTGGTTATCTGACAGGAATTTTGTGACCAGAATACCAAACATCGTATTAAGCTGTAGTTTCGCCTAATTCATTTTCGCACTTATACATATAGGACAGTACTTGCTCATAATTTCATAGTCAATAGCATTATCCTGTTAAAAGTGTCGACTACACAGCCAACACCGATTTGGGATGTGTGTCCTCGAGTCAACCATGTCCCATCAAATGAAATAACAATATCAGTAACAGTATTTGACCCATTTTGATCCAATTTGCTTGTGCATTTTGAACGCTGTTGTATGTACATAGTTCAACACAGTTTGGGAAACAAGAGAGGTACACTGAGTTAATGTAGCATTTAATATCATTAAAGGTTTTACACTCGACATCAAAGGCATATTGAGAACATGCAAAATTTTTCAACCGATGCAAGCCCCACTGATTGCAAAATGCTTGAACGGCACGAACATTCACATCGAAGGTGTAGATGTATTTGATTTTTTCAAGTCTTGAGATGTAAAGCCTTCCATTTTTGCTCAGAACATGTTTTACATACCAGTTTTAATTGATGAGAAAATCCATATTTATGTCCAAATTCAAGTTTAAAGTTGACTGGTTGCAGCTACCTAAAAAGTATACTTGAAAATATACACAAAGGCATTTTGTCAACAATTATAACTTGGTCCATCATAGGTATCAGCAACATTTTTCTTGTTCTAGTACACTTTTTTCTTGCATGAAGCTCTTTCATTTTTAAAAATACGAGCACTTGAATGTTGAGCATTTGGTGTGCTCTAGAAATTTCCTATTGTTTTTCGTTTTTGTTTCAGTGCACCATCGCTTTTGAATACTTAATTTACTTGATTTGTTTTTCCTCTTTGTACGAGGCATGTTTAACTATTAAAATGCTGGATGAGAATATGTTTATATATATTTATAAAAAAAAACTGTTAAACTGATAACGATAAAATAATTAGTCTTGAAAAGACTTTTTAGTAAACCAAGAGCTAAATATTTCAAAAATATGAAATAAAATCAGCAGAATAAGAACACAGTATAGCTCAGCAAATGTAAACAAACATTAGAATGGATTACAATCTCTTCACTTTATTTCAAAACTGCTTAACTGTGCTAGAATTAATTAAGTTGGCTAGAAAATGAAAAGTGCGTCTGCTAGAGCAGAATGATGTCAGAATGTGAATTCTGACGAAGCATATTCAGATTATCATAACTTTTGGATTTTTAATTTAAGAGCTCTGAAATTTTTTGAGGTAATAGAGAAATGTATAAGGAATAATTTAGGCAAAAAAATTTTTTTTTGATATTTTGACCGATTTTCGTCAACTGAATCGTAGCGTGTCCCCTTAAAAAATTAAGTCGTCTCCAAAAGCCAAATTTCGGGTGTATAATTTAAAGTTTATCTTTAAAATATTTAAATGGAGCTAACATGATTCACAATACCATAAAAAATACCAAATTACCTAAGAGGTCAATTTACACCCCCACGCCAGAATACCTTCACTACAATGCTGAAGCATGGATGTGGAGGAGTTCTTGTTCCACATAAATTCCTGGGATTAAACTCCTTATTTTTTTATTTACAAGCTATTATAGACCCATCAGAAGCAAAAATGTTGAATTATCTGCCATACCAATCAATTTGCTATCAATTTTGAATTTTCTGAAACTTAATCCCAAGAATCTAGTTGGATCAATAAAACATGGAGGTGAAAGTATTCTTGTGTAGGGGTGTAAATCGGCCACAGAATGAAGTAATTTGGTAATTTTTGTTGATATTGTGAATCATGAGCTCTATTTAAATATTTTAAAGAGAAATTTTAAATTATACGCCCAAAATTTGGATATTGGAAATGACTTTATTTTTTAACAGGATAATGACGTAAAGAGCATTGCTCTCAATGTACGTCACTGGTGTCTCTCTAACTGTCCCCAAATTATGAAAATACCTCCTCAATCACTTTATTTAGCCCAGTAGAACATATTTGGTGAGATTTTGACGTAAGAAAAAAAGAAAACATGACAAATAAACACAAAATGTGAAGTAAAAATAGTAATCACAGAAGAATGGAGGAAAATCGTTGCGGAAATTACAAGAAACTGATTAAATCTATACCAAGACCTTTAAAAGTTGTTGTGGACACTAAAAGATATCCTACTAAGTACTAAATTAAGAAAGAAATACAATATTTAAAGCTAAGTTGAGATTTTTGTTAAGTGTATGAAGACTTTTTGTGGGAAATTTTTTAGTAGCTTTTTGACATAGCCATCCTGTATGATAAGTCTTCCGGATCCGGTAAGCTAGAGGGGGGGTTTTAAAAAAAAGATGAGACATAATAGTTCTTAACCCTTTTATTAAGAATAACTTATATTATTATTTCTAATTAACAACTTTAATTTAAAAGGAGAGTTAACCCCCAAATTTAAAACCTTGTATTTAAGTCAGATCACGAAAAGACCCTTTTTATCTTAATTATAAAAATAAACCGATTCATCTAACTCCCTATCCCAAAAAAATATTCCTTTTGCAGTTTCCCCCTTCCTACGGGATTGAGAGATCCATAATGTCACCATTTACGACGTTTCCCAATTTTTACAATTTTTTTCCCTTTCCAAAGCTATCGGTGTAACCTTGATCTGAAAGATTCCACCCCAAGCTATTCTAAACTTGCCGCGCTATTGATCAGAATGATTCCACACAAACATCCAAACTTGCCGCGTCATCTTATCATCAAAGCTTTTATCCTTTTTAAATATATCTCATTTACATGTTACATTTGTTTATCTTCTTGGTATTGGGTTGGGAAAAGGGTTTTTCCATTAATCGTGGCGTCAAAGAACATAGGGTTTGTTAGCGAAGGACGCGAGAGACGTCACACTTTTTATTATTAATTTTTAAAAAAAAAGTTGTACCTTTTTTTTTAAAAAAATTTAAAGATTCATTTCCCTTAAAACAAGTTGCAGATATTAAAAAAATTACAATATATTAATTTTATAAGTTGAAAAAATTAAATTTTATAAAAAATTTCAAATTACGAAAACTTTTATTTATAAAAAAACAATAAACATACTAAATTAAGCTAAAATTCTCCTGGATTGTACATTATGTATTTAAATTTTGTTCAGTTTTAAATGGGAGAAGTTTAGTAAGTTTGAGTTTTTGCTGTACAACTTAAAAATACTAAACTTTGGTACTACAACATAATTAATATAATGTATTTTGGTGCATCATGGAAATGTTCAGTTTTATCTTCAATACTTGAATTCAAAATACTTGTATTCGGAATCTAAATTTCAGTATAATTTGGCGTCTCTGCGCCCCGCTCAACCCCCAGTTCTTTTACGGCCCCTTAATCAAAAACCCTTTTCCACCCCCAAAAAATAAAAAGAAATAAAAAAATGAGAATACTTTAAAAAAGGGTAAAACTTTTTATGATAAGTACGCGGCAAGTTTAAGAAGCAGTGTGGGAAACTTTTTAATCAGAAACGCGAACTTTGGAAAAATAGAAGAAATTATAAAGAAGTTGGGAAACTCCATATTTAATTTCAGTATAGATATTACTGAAG
>BMAV01019104.1:0-24090 GCA_019973955.1 Trichonephila inaurata madagascariensis
GTCAAATATCATTAAGCATTAAGATTTACAAATGAAATTCCATTTGCTTAAATTTGTATTTAACATCGTGATTCTAAAGTATTTGAATTTATAATAATATTATTTTAATGTGTTTATTTTAAAATAAATTTAAATACTGAAATAATGTTTTTAATTGTTCTAACTAAAGTGACTCCATATGAATTTTTGCTATTAGTATATAAAATCTAGAGTCTAATATTTTTGAATTGTAAGCATTTGAACCTCTTAAGTGTTGGTGATTAAAAAATTGAAACATAATGTAATTTTAAAACCCCCCGAGCGTGTGAATATTATTACATTACCTCCTTTCATTTCTTTGATCTTGATTCAGATATGTACATTAACGCATGACTTAATTATTTGGAACATATGTGTAATGGTTATTTAAATTAAGAATGACAAGTTTATTAACTTTTCTAATTTTGTAAAACTGAAGGTTTTGACCCATGCCATTAGCTGGAAATTTAAATTTACTGGATTATGAAATGCGTTTAAGAGAAGCATCTTAAAACTATATATACGTACTTTCAATGAATTTTCCAAAATAAAAATAAAGTCTAACGAAATCTGATGCACAGTTTCTATTAAATAAAGTAAACGTGGGCAAAAAGTTGAGGTTGTCAATTTTATTAATTTTATCCCTTATAATTATAAGCAGTTGGTGCTATTTAACCCTCCAAACAATTTGATTGGTTTTTGATAACAACACAAATTAAAATTAGTTTTAGTTCCCTAGAAAGTTTTATTCCTGTTTTTTCAGTACTGTTATTTATAGTCATGCGTTCGGAAACGTGATTTAAAAAAAAAAACGCATAAATGGATAATTTTCATGATATTTAGTGTCATTCAGATTAGAATACATGCATAAAATTGTTTTAAGGACATTTTGACAAAAAAAAATTCATTTAAATACAATATTTTGGCAAAAAATTAAGTTAGAATAATCTTTTTTTCAAAATATTCTCCTTTTGTGAAAAATGCTTCTATTATAATAATATTTTGCCTGTATTTAGCCCAGACCTCTCAACAGAGGCTCCACTAGAATTTGTGAAAAATTCACATTTTCAGAGTTATCACCTATTGAAATAATTATTGGAGTTTTTTTCCTAAAATTGTTCACCTCTGTTGTCCTAAAATATGGATAAACTCATTTTTAAGTTATATATTTCAAAAATTCTAGTTGAGCCTCTGTACAGAGGTCTGAGCTACATACAGGCAAAATATTATTATAATAGAAACATTTTTCATAAAAGGAGAACATTTTGAAAAAAGATCTTTCTTGAGTTGTTTAGCTTGTTATTTTTCTATCAGAACAAAAAAGATGCTTCTGCTAAAGCATAATTTACTGTGAAGGCAAATTGCAATTCGATTAAAATGATTTAAAATGTGATCACTTAAAAATATTATTTAAAATGTTTCAATACACTATATCGCACTGGTTTCATTCTCTTTATAAATATTATGCTTTCTATAATAGTTGAATTGCATTATTATTTTTAAAACTTAATCCATGTATAGGTCGGATACTTCAGCTAGTTGTTAAAAAAAAGAGAGAAAAAAATGCAAATTCTTATAGCCTTTTGAGCATACCTTACCGTGGACTTATTAGTAAGTGACTCATATAAAGTCAAACTTATTGAAACCATACACAAATTTTATCTATCCTTCGTTTGATACAAAATTATATTACTTAATTTTCATTTAAATAAACTAGTAGGGGATACCTCTGTCCACCTGACAGTGGTTCAAGCCCCATTGTACAAATTATGCAATGTTCAAACTCATTGTTCAAATATTAAAACTGTAATTTTCATGTACCATGTAATTTCATTCAATTGTTCTTTCGTTTGCAAAATTCGTCCTTGGACATCCTTTTCAGTTAAATTCATTACTGAAGCTGCATCAACCAACTTTTCCTTTGTAAAGCTCTCAGATATTTATAAACATGCAGTACTTACAGCTTCAAGGAAAGTTAAGTATTTTGTTCCGTTCTGTTCTCACTCATTGATTCCTGTACAGGCAAAAGTTGCAATGTTTTTATGCGAGAACATTCAATAATGTACTGTCGCAACCATTTGGCGACATTACATGAAATGCAGCAAATGGTTGCCTAATCAGCACATGGCAAATCGGAGTTGGCAACTTTGGCTGTGTAGCGTTAGTGTGGAACTGATTTATTACAGCATCACGACAAACTTTTTTTTTTCAAAAAAAGAGGAAAAGAAAGCAATAAGTATCAAAGTTTCTAATAATTGATATAAATTAAATTAAAACGAAAAAAAAAATCAAAGTGAATTCTTAAGGCATTTGAAGTTTTTCAAACTCTTAAAAAATATAAAGTTTTCTTATTCTTTCATAAATAATTGAAAAGAAACCTAAAAGTTTTGACACTATATTTTAACTATACTTTCTCGATTAAAGCCTGCTTAAATTTTAAAACATGATTTTTCATAGCGTTTATGATATTTTTAAATCTTCTTCCGATTAAATAGCATTCGTGATTTTGAAATCTTATATAACCGAATCTTCAATAACATACGAAAGAAATAAAATGTTTTATTCTTTAGAAACTTACTTAATGTTACAAATTTCAAAGTATACTTTTTAGTTTAAACAAAAATACTGCAAAATTTTTCATTAATTCATATATTTTTTGATTTTAGCAAATATATATATTTTTTTTTTTAAAAAAAAAAATATTTGCTATCGAGTCAGACAAAGATTAAAAATACACTTAGTTTAGAGCGTTTTTCCATATCTGCATTTTCAACAACTACAAATCTTTGATATTGGGAAAAAGTTTGCAATCGATGCATGTAGATTACTTGAGGTGGGAAACATGATATTTTATTTTGTGAATACGGATATCAAAAAGAAAAATTTAGAGTAAAACAAATTGGGAAAGTAAAACGTTTCCATGTTGTTATGGAATGTAGAAAAATTGGAAAAATGAATAATGAGGTCTGGAAAAAGATTGTAAAAGAAATTCTGTATCCACTCACTAATAGGTTTTATGGTTTTTATTCCAATAGAAAAAAAATGTTAGTATCTAGTCGATAATCAAGTTTTTAAACAAAAAAAATAAATAAATAAAATAAAATGAGATTACATAGTGATGCGATATCATTTGCTTTTTTTTTTTTTTTCGTTACATTTGATTTCTAAAAACTGAACAAAATATAAAATATTTTAAGAAATTCTATAATTTACTCTAAACAGTCCTACTCCGTAATTAAAAGTATGTATTAAAGTTATAAGTATTGTGATGGATGTTATTTTTTTTCTTGGCCTGCTTCGAGAGTATCATGTTATAATTTATATAAAAATAAAAACAAGAGCATTCCATTCTCTTAGTATATAAGGAAACGGATGTCTAACTTATTTACTTACTCCAGAGATCTGAGTTCATCAAAAGGGTTTCGAAACGTGAACCGATCATCCAAGAAGATAATTTATTGATACACAAAAAGGGAATAATAAACAAAATTATCCCAAATGAGTGACCCCTCCCCAAATTCGAAAGAGAATTCGGGGAATAATATAAAATACAGTAAATGAGAAGAACTTTACAGAAGTGGCCCTTCACTTGGTACCAGAATGAGATTGATAGTAAAAATAACAATGTAAAAGTCAGCCCCTGAAGTAAAAATTTAAAAATTAACTGAACATGATCTCAACGAATTTAGCATAATACAAAAATAAGGTACATGTACTCAGAATATGCCAATACTGAATTACCTATACAATAGTGAATGATGAATCAGTATGTGAACGATATTGTTTAAAATCAATATTTTAACACTAGAAAGTCCGTCAGTGTTGACTGGACACCGAAGCCTGTTTACTTTGTTCTCCTTTCTGAATTTTTGCAGGACTTTTGAAAATCATTCCTGACTTTTAATCATTTCCCCTGGTGATTATACATAAAGGTTTTTGTGGTTTTAATTCAATTAGGAGTGATTTTACAATGAAATATACCAAGAAAGTTCTCTGGTGTCAGTCAAGGCAATTTTTCGTTATAAATAGCCATCATTCAATAAAATATAGTTCACTAGGTATAGATATCATTAGTAAAACAAACTTCCTTAAACCCTTTCGCACATTCATTTGACATTGAATGCAGTGTTATCAGGTTCACAGTGGAAATTAATCAATTATACCAAAATTTTGTTGTGACCAAGGGTCAAGGGGCTTGATAAACCTATGTGGGGGAGGGGGGAGAATATATTGAAAAGTTGAAAACAAAAGATTTTAAAAAATTATAAATGTATTGAAGGTAGGAAAACACAAAGTACTTTTTGACATAAAAAATAAAATACACATTTGCACTGATATAATACATTATGTATGTAATACACAATGTATTTCATTACTAATTTAACAGTAATAAATTGAGAACATTTTAAATGATTGTCAGTGGCTTTTTGGGCATATCATAAAACTATGTACAAAATTTAATACTTTTCTTGATGTGTACGGTTTATAATTAAAGTCGTTTTGTAGCTTTAGTCAAATTATATTATTATAAAATTTAGTACGTTACTATTGTATAGAAGGGGCACGAGATGGAAATAATGATTGAACATTGGGTCGCAAGTATTGAAAGTTTCAGAAACACTGGTCTAGGTGTTTCGTTGCATAGTTTTCGCGTATCTGCTGCTTAAAATTTTTCATTCGATTTTCTAACTTAGTGCAGAGCAGATATCCTGAAACGATGACTTGTAGAAAAGGTCTAAGACCTGATGAAATTGCTAACCTATTGTGAGAGCTTTCTGAGAATGAATCAGATGCTGATGTGTGTGTGTGTGTGTGAGCAGTCTTGCTCTAATTTAGATTCCTTTGAAGAATATAAGATTGTGTGAAAGTAACCTCTAAGAATCTGAAGAAAAGATGCAATTGATAATATTCCAGTAATTCCTGATAAATATGTCGCTAGGGATGACACAGAATGAAGAATAGTTATGTTTCTGGCAGATTTGTGACTCTAAATGTTTTGCGACAAAGCAGTGGTCCTACAAGCTTCGTGAAACATAATGTCAACGCCAGTCTTTATAATATAAAAGGTCACAATATATGATAATTATATAAAAAAATATTTAAAAAGTTTTTAAACTAAGTCCTACTGAGCAGTAGTCTTGCAGTTATTCAGTTAAAATAATTATTTTATATCGCAGTGGCGAAATGACACTCCGCGTGGTGGATATTTAAGGGGAATCTAATTCCTTGACGTTCTACTGTTAAAACCATATTCTTTTATGAATAAAATTAATCTTTTATGAATGTGATCAAAAATATGAAAGCATTTCAAAAGAAAAATCAAGAGTCAGTGTAGTGTAACGATCTAAAAGGATAGATGAAAAATATTAACACACGGAACTTTGTCTTTTACGTGTAAAATTGTTATGTCTCATCCATTAACGTACATGTAAGCTAAATGAACCACATTACTATGTACAAAGCCCCACAAAATAAATACATCTGTAAAACTCCCTTTTTTACCAAAATCAATATATTTACTTCATTTTCATAGATTAATTATTCATTTTTGTGAACAAAATAATTAAATCATAGGTTATACTATGAATACAATACAACTAAAGTCAAGGTTGTGATGTTCTTATCGAAAATACGAGCACTTTTTTCTCTATCATTTCAAATATGATTTAAACTCTTAAAATGCTTAGAAATTTTATCCGTGAAAAATAATCCATTGCTTTCACACAGAGATGTCATGCAATTTAAAGAACTTTACTATTTTCGTTAGGGAAAATATAGTAATTTTAATCAAACTATTTTCAATATTTTTTTTTTTAAATTTTTGACTTAAAAATGTAGAACATACATCAGTCAATAAAATACATAGCTCATCAGATCGAGTTGCTTTGTGTATCGTAACCGGCATTATATATGTCGAGTCAGGTTCCAGATCTCGGTGGTAAAAAAGACTAGTCATGTATATAGATTAGTGCTCTTCAAACCTGTCGAGGATAAAAATCCTAACGTCAGTGTGATGTACTAATATCCACATTTTATTCTATATCTCAGGTGTGCACATCAACAGAGTGAAATACAAAATTATGAAATTCGTTGCCAATATCTCTCGTATAGCTTCAGAAAGTAATGCTAATAAACAATCAATAGCTTAACTCTAGGTCCCCAGCGCCTGTTTTTTCTACCGTCGTTACTCGCGGGGTGTATAGAACACCCCAAACTTTTAACACGTGTATTTAATTATGAAAATGAAATTAAGTCATTATGATACATATTAATGAAGTAAAAGATGTTTTTTTTATATTATAAAAATAAAATTATGAAATTTATTGCATACAAATGAGACTAATATTAATTTAAACTAAAAACATACAAAATCTTCATTTTAAAACACATAATTTTATATTTTTTATAAACCAGTATATATATAAAACGAATATACCAGTAATAAATATACTTTATAATTAATAAGATAATGATAGTAGAAAGTAGAAAAATAATATTTTAATCATTTTTCAAACATTCAGAGCAGACTGTATACATATGCTCAACTTTTCGCGGGAGTTCTCAGCCACCAGATAAATTTTAAAGGTCATTACATTCCAATCGTTCGAGAAAGAGAGATTGCATCAGGCCTGAAGTTTCAATGACCTAAAATGTGCAGCTACAGAAAAAATCATGGCTCTGCGCGTTCTTTTTGGAATCCTGGGATAATTTTCTTGTTGCTGGGATGTACAGAACACCCCGCGCGAGTGATCGCGGGTTAATCTATATATTACGTCATTCCCGTTCATTATTCACGTTAAAAATTATTATTAACGTGTTCTAAGAACAATTTTGAACAAATAACTAATCGCTGGAAAGTAATCAGAAAGAATAAGTTATGATAAACAGCACAAAATATTTATGCTCTATTTTTTTCTACTGACAATCTCTATTTGCATATCGCGTTTCAATTGATTTTAATATAAAACTTACCGAATTCTTAGAAGGAGAGAATTCGGTCTCCAACTAACAGGAAAGATAATTTTAGTTAAATTGGTCTAATTAAGCTTAAAGCACTTAAAAACGTTTAACTTGTCACTGGAGCTGTACACTGTTCATTTCACATCATTAATAGCAATTTATATAAACAACATTTAGAAAACCTTTTTGTTTGTTATTTAGAAATTAGTACAAAGACGCCATTGAAACTAAGTCGAGAAAAATGGATTACCATTCTATAAGTATATTGAGATAATAAATAAAGAATGTATAATTTTTTTGGCGCCGACGCATGTACTACAAAATAATCTTAACCCACGATCACTCGCGCGTTGTGTTCTGTACATCCCAGCAACAAGAAAATACTCCCAGGATTCTAAAAAGGATGCGCAGAGCCACGGTTTTTTCTGTAGCTGCACATTTTAGGTCATTCAACCTTCAGGCCTAATACAATCCTTCTTTCTCGAACGATTGGAATGTTATGACCTTCAAAAGTTTATCTGGGGGGGCTGAGAACACCCGTGAGAAGTTGAGCATTTGTATACAGTATGCTCTGAATGCTTGAAAAATGATTAGAATATTATTTTTCTATACTTTTTACTATCATTACCTCATTAATTATAAAGTATACTTATTATTGGTATATACGTTTTATATATATAATGGTTTATGAAAAAATATAAAATTATGTGTTTTAAAATGAAAATTTGGTATGTTTAGTTTAAATAAATGTTAATCTCATTTGTATGCAATAAATTTAATAATTTTATTTGTATAATACAAAAAACCCATTGTACTTTATGAATATGTATCATAATGACTTAATTTTATTTTCATAGTTAAATACACGTGTTAAAATTTGGGGTGTTCTCTACACCCCGCGAGTAACGACGGTAGCAAAAACAGGCGCGAGTGACCACGGGTTAATTTGAATAATATATTAATGCTTACGTGTGTATAAGCAACTGGACTTAGCAAATATATTAATAGAAGTGATTTGGAAAGGCTATCTGGAGTTGTATCATACTAGTGGATAAAATCAAAGTGAACATATAAATAATGATTACAACAGAATTATTTCGTTCGTTCTATTATTTCTCTCGTCTATTTATATGTTTTTATAAAACCCGTAAATATAATATTGAAATGAGATTTCTATCATAAATGTAAGAAAAGGTACTATTAAATAAACTTTGGATTTATTGAGACATTTGTATGTCAATTTTTGAATCCTAATTTGCAAATATAACAGGATATGTAAAATAACTTTAACCCTTAGTCAATTAGGAATTCACTGCATATGTTCATTTAAATTTATCACTTAACGTTACTAAGGGACTTTGGATTTTGCACTGTTTTAAATGTCACAAACACGTTTATTGCTTTCTAAAGTATAATTGTTTCTTTTGCAAATAAATGTCAGCACATGACTGAATAATAGAAATTAGAATACAATGTTTCACGAGAACTAGTCATTCATTTTTGTTGTGAAGTGGCATCAGTTTCAGGCTTTCGAAAGTTAAAGGCGAGTGATATATGAAATGTGACAACAATTTATATATTTTTTTAAATATATGTATATATGCATTTTTAAGAAAGTTTTATTTTTAGTGCTAGTTATTGTGACTAACTAATTCTTTATTATGTATTATTATTATTATTTATGATTTACGGGTTTCATTATTTGCTTAGAATTAAACAGCAACTATTATACTAAGCCCACATTTCTAGAAAAAAAAAATAGTAGCTTCATTTAATATGCTCTTTCAAAACTCATTGGTAGGGGAAGATCCGAATGGCAAAAGCTCAGTGACGTAAGAGTTAAAAATAAAATACTTCTGTATAAAAAAAAGACGAAGAAAAATATCTGATTTGTTATACTTTGATCGGTGGCACTACTTCTATTCAAGCTGTCTTTAAAAACGCTGGCCTTGTATCAATAAAAATAATTCTTTGTATTGAAACAGCAATTCAAAGATAATATTTATTCGTCTATCTATATAAAAATATCGTCACCATGATAGCTGAGAGATAATTGTTGAAGTCCTAACCACTGCTTTTTATGCCGAGTCCTTAGTTATAGCCCTGGTGACGCTGAAGACTAGTCGTTTAGAAGGGCTGAAGCTCGTTACATATTTTGGAGTGCAAAGTCTGTAATTTGGCGTAATGTGGAAGTTAAGTGAGTAGATATCTATATAAATCAAGTGTCGTATCCTTGTCACTTGATCATGATTCAATAGAACGAAGTATATTACCTAGAAATATAGTGTCACTTCTAAGTTTGACATTTTTCAGTAATTTAATAAGATTATTAAATGATTTTCAAATAGAATTTTTGTTTATGTGTTTACGACCTTCGGAAAAATTAAAATAGATCAGTATAACTTATGACATTACCCCCCCCCCTTGGTGCCCTTTCTCCTTGATTATCTGCGTGAGCTAGAGGTGTAGGATTAATGAAAGAACTAGAAGTTTCCATGTTCTTAATATGGCTTTATTAAGAACTTAAACTTAAACGTCTAACAGATTAGATAATAATATTATATGTGAGAGAATCTACGATGACAAAACATACAATATAGATAACACCGAAATAACTTAACCCGGACCACTATCAATAACTAACACACCTAAACTCAATTCAAATATCTCAGATTCTAATAAACAGTCAATCCTACCTTAACTTCGATCGCTGATCCAAACTTAATGTAAGTTACGTATTTACTCGAGTGCAATGGTATGTACCTTGATCTAATGGTTCCATCTTCGGGATAACCTCTGTTGGTTGTCACTTCACAATTGAATCATGCACTCTCTTAACATTCCCCAAATTGCCACTTCGCTTACTCTAACTTCTGATATTTAAAAGCTTTCTAATTTGCCTCTTTTATTCACGTTTCATATCTTGGGTTTTGTTTGAAAAATAGTTGCCATTAATTCTGGCACCAAAATAACCCAAAGGACATGTTAATGAAAAGACGCGTGAGCCCGTCACAAACTACTTACTGCTGAAAGTAAGATATCTAGTAATCATGGCGTCCATCGAAACAGCTCAGATAATTCCGATCCAGTGGCTGGAGTAGACCATATCCACTCAATCATGCATATGAGCACATAATTGCGCCGGAGCTCCATCATGAATGAGCATGCGTTAACATTTACTGAATTTTCCCTGAAAATTATGGACCGTACTGGAACAGGGGAATTTTGCATGCGCTCTTAATGAGGCATCTGGCTGCGCTGCGCATGGGTGCTATTTTTGGCACACCCTGTATTGTTTAATAAGTTACAACTAAACTTTTTACCCAAATTTTGTTTAAGAAGAAATTCCATGGAGAAACTATAGTCAGGCCAAGAAAGAACTATGTAGAATAACCGAATTCTCTTGAAAGATGAGATATATTAAGGCATCCGACTAAATTCGGAATAGTGATTTTGCAAAAGTGTATAAATAGATAATATTTATGATATTTAGTGTCACTTAAAATAGAAAATGTATGTAAAATTGTTTTAAGAATAGTATTAAAATAAAAAAAAATTAAGTACAATATTTTGACAAAAAATGAACCTAGAATGACTCATTTTCAAAATATTCTCCTTTTACGAAATTGCTTCTATTATAATAATATTCTGCCTGTATATAGCTCAGACCTTTGTACCGAGGCTCAACTAGAATTTTTGAAATATATAACTTAGAAGTAGGTTTATCCGTGTTTTACGACAACAGAGAGGAGAAATTTTAAGAAAAAAAACGCCGATAATTATTTCAATTGATTGTAACTCCGTAAATAATGTGAATTATTCAAAAATCATAATTGATCCTCTGTACAGAGGTCTGCGCTATACACAGGCAAAATATTATAATAAAAGCATTTTTCACAAAAGGAGAACATTTTGAAACAAGATTATTCTAAGTTAATTGTTTTGCCGAAATATTGTATTTAAAAATATTTTTTTTTTGTCAAAATGTGTGTGTGTCCTTAAAACAATTTTATACAGGTATTCTAATCTAAGTGACACTAAATATTATGAAAATTTTACATTTATGCGCTTTTTTAAAATCATGGTTCCGAACGTAGTCGGATACCTTAAGACACGGACTACCTCTAAACAGGAAGAATGTTATGATAAATTTACATTTTAATTAATATTCTGTCTCTTCCAATAGATATTTCTCTCTGCCGAACGAGAAGTTCAATGAAATCAAAAATATACATAGTATGTCGAATATTTAAACAGAGTTTATGTAGTGTTGCAGAATTTATGTTGGTGTTTCTAATAAACATGGGAAAACCATGCAACAATCTTACGCATTCGAAAACTTTCATTGATTTCCCACCGGCATATATAATTCTGCCTTTTTGTTATATCGTCTGAAATTTTCGGAGGAAGAATTATTTTATGTTACTACCAGTAAAGGAATACTACTAAATCTGAAAATTGAAACCACATACGTTTATTAAGGCTTTTTTTTATGATTTCGTTTCGCTTTTTGTTAGTTGTTGTTTTTATCTATGAATACTTGAGATATTCAGCCGCTTTGTTTCTGCTTTTAAGACAAATAGTCTCAGGATGTTAAAAAATAGCCACATTACATTTGGAAAAATTCCAAAGGTATATAAGAAACAGAAAATATTGTTATAAAGTGAAAAATATTTTAAATAACTGAATCAAGTTATTACAGTCTAATACTTCAGATTTCGAAACATTTCAATTTTTGAAATATTTCTGCATTGAATATACAGAAATTTTGAAGAAAACTGAATACAGTTTTACATTACATATATTTTAAAAAGAAAAACATAGAGTTTCCTTTCATTATTGTTATTTTTTTTTCATAAAATAATTTTTGAAATCAAGTGAAGATTTTTTTTTTTAATCTTTCATTTCTTGAGTTAAAGTTAGCAGTAGTAGTTAATTTCACTTAGATTGAAATAAACGCAATTTATCTTTAATTACCCCACCTCCCAAACAAACTGCATTGATGTTTTCATTTTCCATTGTATGACTATATAAATTATTTTTATTTTTAGGGTAGTAGTTGTGAAAATTTGACTTTGATTGTATTGAAATATAGCTTTTGCCTCTTGATTTAAAAGAATGACAGAAATTGAATTTCTAATACGAAACTTGTTTATTGTTTACACTTCTACACCTTAATTCCTTAGGACTCGATTTCTGGCAATGATTGGAGTCCGGTTGCCACTGAAGCCTCGCCGTGAAACCCGTTGATGTGGCGTGGTATTTAGAAAAGCCAGCTCAGGTGTCATCTTAACTCCATCGAGGCTCGCCAATGGCCCTCATGTGTCATTACAGTGTGACACTAATATAATTCTGATTCACTCAGATTTAGTTTCTACAAATTCCTTTTTTAGCGAATGTCTACTCTACAATAGAAACATGCAGGCCATATTTCAAGTCTATTGGTCTAATAACTAAATATGCGAATTTGTAAGACTTCAGGAGAACTCTGCAGATCTCTACATAAGAGAATATTTAGTAGAAAACATAAATTTATTGGAAAAAGAAATTTAGATATTTCAAGTCTGTAAGAGTTAAAAGTCTTCGCAACCTGCTTTTGTGGGGCATCTTTGCAAAGCGTTGCAAAAAGGCACCACATGTTAATGGCTAGATTGCAAAGGTTAATGGATCTCTAATAAAGAAAAGTAATATGCGTGCCGAATTAGAGACCTGCAGATCTAATATTCCAGGGATTTCGCGCTGGTTGAGTTAGCTAGTAACTATTTTCCCCCTTCTTTACACACACACAAGCAAACTAACACCCGCACATGTTCATACATGCGTGGTGACAATTCCAAAACATAATTTTTCCATTCACGTCAATTTACTTTTCATATGTTTACTTATATTTTGATTTGTTGTTCTAGATCAGATGTCCCAAGCTTTTTCTGGCCTCATAGACCTCTTGCCAGTTTTTTTTTGGTTTTGAGTAGGCGCCTACTTATAGTAATATTAAATTTTTGCAAATTCCAGCAGTTAAAGAGCTACTTAATTTAAAAAGGATTTATATTACTATTTGCAGTGAAATATAGTGTTTAAAACTTAAGAAAACACATATTAATTAATTAATTTAATGCATAAAATAACTGTTACATAAAATAACTGAGAAGGAACAAATAATTTTATTGGTAAGGGAGGATCTGGAGATGCAATAAAATTTTTTCAACATTTGGCATCGATCACGTCAAGTTTAACCCTAAATATCTCATCGGTTAATAGTGTCAACTCTTTTCTTCTTCTTTTTTTTTTTTTTAGTTTTGTTTTGGAGATTGACAAGCGCGCTGAAACTACTTCTCAATCCGATGTCAATCCGAAAACCACTTTAAAATTTTCTCAATCTTTTCTATAATTTGGGATCAATAACAGGTATATATTTTTAAAGCTGAAATTAATGACATCCGTTTCTAAATTTTGCATTAATTTGTGCCCATTCCTAGTGCCTAATTCTTGCAATCTGATATTTTTTCAATGGGACCATATGAATTCGTTTTCTACTGTTGTATTACCACAGTCAAAGTATTTTCAAACCCTGTTTAAAAATCTAAAAAAAAGGCATTTAAATGCTGGACGTAGGTTAAAACATCTTTTTCCTGGAAGATTGACGGTTCGAGAGGAAACTAAGAAAATTTGTGACGTCCAATGTTACGACGTCCAATGTTGACGTCAGATATTGTGACGTTCAATACTATAGAAATAATTCTGGCAAAAAGTCTGAAATGTGGTCGTTGTTTTAATAAAATTTATGCTGTGTTTCTATGTAACTGCAAATTAACCTTATTATTTTTGGTAAATATTTTTTTTTTAAATAGGTATGTATGTTTCCCCTTGATTAAAGGGGACTTGGTACCCCAAAAATGACCAATCTATCGTTTTTATTTTTATTTAATCTTTCTCTTTGCATTATTATCTTTCGATTTATGTACCACTTGTACATGTCGAAAAGTTAGAAGTTAAATTAAACTTCATTTGGAAACAAATTAGGCAATTCGGCCACTATTTTTCCGAAAAAAAGCTAAAAAATACGTTTTGATAAAAAAAATATATTTTATAAAGTGAAAGAATAACTATAAAAAGGAATGTGTAATATATAAAGCAGAATATTACCGAGGCAATACAATAATGTAATTTTTTTTTTCTTCGTGACATGTGTGCATGCAAAATTTTTGAATTAAGGCCTTTCATATTAATAATTTCATAATTTCAGTGATGATATGCTTTTCATAATAATGTAATACTTCAATATTATGTGAAGAAGAAAACTAAAATTTCTGTCCTGACAGAAAAATAATTTTTTTTATTATTTTTCTTGAATTTTCTTGTGCAATTAATACTCTCAAAAAATTAATCATTTATAAAAATTTATGAGTTGAAAAATACTAAAATAAAATTATTTTAAAGAAAAATATATAACTAATATCTTAAAGTGTTATTTTAAGTTTATTTCAGCTTATTAGAATTATTTTTTTCAAAAGTGGTTTCTCTCAGTTTGTGTTTTTCGAAACATTATTGCATTCAAAATGTTACTCCTTCCACAATTATTTACCAATCACTTCCATTTTTTTCCTGCTTGTTATATATAAAACATGCAACAAAATTTGGGATCCATTTTGCAGTAAACCGAATACTTTTTATAAAAAAAAAATTTTAAATGTAAAAGATATCGGCTTTTTCGTTCATTTTTAGCATGCATATCAACATCTTATTTTTTTCCCCCGAAAACGAATTGAGTTATTGTAAAATCGATCCTTAAATTTATTTAGAACATCCATAAAAATGATGCAAAAAACAATTCAGGACAAAAATTTAAAAATTACAAAAGGAGTAAAATTTTAAAACTTTCCAAAGGTTCTTCAAAAAATTTAAATTTTTAAAATTGTGTGAATAATATGTGAAATAATTTCATCTCGTATAATTTTCTTGAATCGAAACATTATATAAAATAATAAAATATAATTTTTAAATACATAAATAAAGAAAGTTGTTCAAAGGGTACCGTCCTCTTAAACTCTCAAAATTAAAATTATGAGCTGGTTTAATAAGAACCACTATCAGAGACACCCATTTACACCTGAAGGACCCTTAAATTATTTTTCCCTGACATAGACCCCTCTAAGTTCATCATAGACCCATAGGGGTTGATGTAGACCACGTTGGGCATCATTCTATTTTAGGTTTTCACAAATATTAAGTATTTATCCAATCTTTGTTTTGTAGGATATTCACACAATTATTATATTCATTTTCTTATATATATATATATATATATACTAATTACTTACTGAATTGTTTTAAACTGCTTACTTAATGCTAAGAAAAATTATGTTGCAATATAGCATGAAAATTTTATTCAAGGTAAAATATTGAATACAACTAACTTTTTGACTTAGAGTCAAGATTGTACGTTAAGCACAGTTTTATAGCGTCAACTTTATCCTTTAATTTCTTGTATAATTGGGCTTAAAGGGGGACGTAAAACTAAGTATGAAAAGTTGGACATGCTAATAGAATGTAATTGTAATATATGGGCAATTACCTCCGTTTTGAGTTATAATTTATAAAAACATACTCAATGCAATTATTGCAAATATTTACATTTTAATAAAATTTCTTAGCATCTACCACCTATAATAGCTTGAATGAATATTCAATAAAATGATACCATTTTTTTTAATGAGGTATAAGGTTTTTAAATAAATCTAATAATCAGTTTATAATTAATGCGCTGAAATTGTTAAAAAATGTAATTTAATAAAATGAATATTCGTTAAGAAAACAATCTGTGTATTATAGAAAAGCTAATGACATAAAATGATTTTACTGAATTTTACAACGATAAAAAATAAATTAAAGAAATTGATACATTAAATCCAACATTTTATCAAAATATAGTTAAATAAAACGGATAGAAAATTTAAAACTAAACCACATTGTTTTACTTGACAAAAATAACTAGATACCCTCATTCTCTAACAATATGTAGTTTCTTTCACCGGAAAATTATTTTACTTGAACATCACTTGACTTTACCACACTTTAACGACAAAATCACTGCTGGAAGTCCCATTAAAAAACGCAGCAATAGGAAAATTCCCACAGGAAATATCCACGTTGCTTACTACGAAGTGATCAATTACCCTCGAAGTAACAGTTTATTTTAAAAATGTCCCATTGTCCCATTAAAGGGACACTTGGGATAGTTTCTCGATGCAGTTAAATTGCTTGCGAATTTATGGGATACCGGGGTCGAGAGTGTAGTGCAATTCTAAGGCTATTGTCACTTAAGAAGGGAACTTGTTTTTTAATCAGGAGTCTAGAGATTTCACAAATATGTCTAGAGATATTTACAACTGCGCTTAGAATATATATTCTAGTTTCTCTAGAAAATACCTAAGCAGCTGTCACGTATAATTAAATGAGAAATAAATGTGGGGGCTTTTACAAATTAAACCAATTGATAGAGGGAGAACATTGATTTTTATATACTTTCTAAAGTACTATTTTATTAAATGATTTTTTTAAATCTGCAGATTATATATAGAGCGTAAAGTTTTGATATGGTTAATGAATTAGTATCACATAATTTAACAAACATTTTAAGAGACTCAACATTTTGAGATGAAAAAATATTAATATCTTTGTCATGGTCATTTATCTCAGTTATTGTCCAAAATGTCTTAAAGAAAAATTTTAAGATATAAACTAAATAATAAACAACTATTCAGTTTAAAATTTTATACTGTTTTATACGTAGTACTTCTGCTTTTTGATACAACATATTAGTTAAGGCAGTGATTCACAAAGTTTCCATATTCGCGACCCAATATTCAATCATATATTCCATCGTGCCCCTCATACATTAAAAATGTATTGAATTCATTAATAACATACGTTGACGCTCAAACTACTGTACTACTTATCTCTTAAGTACCACCGCGTGTATAAACGTCTCGCTAAGCCAATGTGCTTATTTTCCCGGACGTATATATACGTCTTTCCAAAGATCGATCTTTTCTGCGCACTGTTAACCATAAAACTTTTCTGATGGCTTTGGAATGCAATAAAAGGACCTTGACAATGTCTGCGAAAGATTTACCTATTTTTTAGATTATTTGCTTCTTTATTCCTTCACCCACCCCTCAATGCATCACATACGCGTGCCTACGTGGAAAGCTGTTGGCATTGTGAAGCGAATTGCGTAACTTACAATCGAAAGTTTATGGATTAATTATTAACCGTACAAATTAGCAAGATAAGTGTTAATTTCTGTATGTAATTTTATATATGACAATCAAATGGGTTCACTGATAATTATTGAAAATCTTAATTTAGTATTGTTAAATTAATTATAAAATAAATTGTGTAGCCCTGATATATTCATAAGTGTAAATGTGTATTATATTTTTTATTATGTCAGAATATCTTTTGTTCGTTTACTTTAAGTAAATTAATAATTTTTTTAAATAGTCTTTTGCTTTTCAATATGCTCGCGCCTTCCCCCCCCCCTCATAGAGTTGTCACGATCCTCAAAGGCAGTGCACCCCACACTTTGCGAAACACTGAGTTAAGGAATACCAAAAATCTGCATCCGCATAAGGTGTCGTAATTCAGGATATTGCATTAATTATATTAAGAAATGCTTCGAAAAAATACTTACATGCAAATCGTTTTTATCTTTTCTATTTTTTTTTTCTTTATTAAGTTTAAAATTTTAAAAATTGCACTTGATGTCAGCTAAAAAGTTTTAAACTTATAGGTCTTAAATAATAATTTTCCTACTACGACATTGTGTTCCTATTACAAAAATAAATTAACCCGCGATCGGGGTGTTCTGTACACCCCAGCAAGAAGAAAATCATCCCAGGATTCTAAAAAGAATGCGCAGAACCACGATTTTTTTCTGTAGCTGCACATATTAGGTCATTGAACCTCAGGCCTGATACAATCCTTCTTTCTCGAACGAATGGAATGTAATGACCTTCAAAAGTTTAACTGGGGGCTGAGAACTCTCACGAGAAGTTGAGCACTTGTATACAGTCTGCTCTGAATGTTTGGAAAATGATTAAAATATTATTTTTCTACTTTCTATACTATTATTATCTCATTAATTATAAAGTATATTTATTACTGGTATATACGTTTTATATATATATACTGGTTTATGAAAGAATATAAAATTATATGTTTTAAAATGAAAATTTTGTATGTTTAGTTTAAATTAATGTTAGTCTCATTTGTATGCAATAAATTTAATAATTTTATTTGTATAATACGAAAACCATCTTGTACTTTATAAGTATGTATCATAATGACTTAATTTTGTTTTCATAATTAAATGCACGTGTTAAAAGTTTGGGGTGTTCTCTACACCCCGCGAGTAACGATGGTAGCAAAAACAGACGCGAGTGACCGCGGGTTAATAAAAATTTAATAAATCAATAATTTATAAGTTATTACTTAATAAATTATTAATTAATTAATTAATAATTAATTTAGTATTAATTAATAAATTAAAAATTAATCCATTAATAATTAATACTATAATAATTAAATATAAATAACTTAACTATTAAATTAATAATTAATTAATTAATAATATTATAAAGTAAATAATGAATGAAAAAATAAATCTATAGATGTGTGTAATATAAACATAAGAGAAAAAAACACGGAATTTACACATAAAAATTATGTTTATATAATACTGAAAAAGATACATATTTTTCTTTTTTAAAAATGTATTTTTTTTTTAATTTTAATTTTTAAAATGCTCTTTTTATGAAAAATTTTCTGTGAAGTTCATGCCTGCTGTTCATTCCTTTTTGAAAGATGCTTTAAGAAACTTGGCTATTTATTTCGCATACAGAAAATTTATAAATTCCTATAAGAATTTCACAGAACAACCGTAACGTTTCTTCGGATTGATAGGAAATAAAAAAATAATCGCATTTACTAATTAATTAATCGCATTTAAAAAATAATCGCATCGACTAATCGCATTTTATACAGTCGTAACAAAATTACATAATTTTATCTTTTAAATAATATTTAGATCGTGATCACATCATTTATTTGAGCAGGCTCATAGTACAAGTGCCAAAATACAAGCAAGGAAATGTTTCAAATATCAATTTTTTTATATACAGGGAACTACAGGGAAAAACGCATTATAAAAAATACAGCCACATGTTTAGGTGAATGGAATAACTAGTTATTTATAGATATGAAGTCATTGCTTAGGGAATATTAAAACCCTGTTAGAAAAAGGTGCATGAAAAAAAATTATGATCTGGAATTTCTTGGAATCGACAGTAAATCTGTCAAAAATTCAAGGTTTAAAGAATCATTAATAAATATACCAACATAATGCTTTTAAAGCTTCAAATATAAATTGAAACGCGTTTCGGAATAGGGTATTTGGAGACATGAATTAGATGTTAAAAATAAAGGAGATCAGAATAATATGAGTAGATATATCTGTCAGGTCTGGAAAAAATTAAATTTAAAAATTAATTTAACTATAAATAAAAATAGTGTGAGTTATTTTCAAATTATTAGGGATTTTGGAGTGAATAGGACTATTTAAAGTAGAGCGCACTGACCTGTATAAGATAATAATCGAGAAGAGAGGCTGGTGACTCCTTGCTGTGACGATGTCTTTTGTTCTATCTGATTTTGCGCCAAGTAGCCGCAATGTTGGATTAGTGATACATGAAGCATAATAAATCACTGACATTTAAAGATGAAAATTTCCTTCATTTACCATATATATATATACAGTAGGACACTAATTTAATCAATTCATTGGAACCGAGCTTTCTTTTCTTTTCGGATGTCTAATATCGTGGTCCAAACAAATTCAAATTTTTTCACTTACCTTTTAAAAATTTTAAAATAAACAGCTATACAAAAAATTTCTCAATTAGAAACTACACACTTTTGATTCGTCAGCTATCAATACAATTACCAAATTATTTCGCCCCAGATAGTTGTAGGTTTTAAAATAATGACTAATAGATGCTTGAATTTTTTTTATATTTCTGACTCGAAAGATTTTTTTTCGACAATATGACGAGTAGAAAATACTGTGTCATTAACATCCTACTGCGTAAGATACGTTTGCACAGTTTAAGAACAATGTAAATAATTAGAAAATGTAACAGCTTTGGATGGAGTTCCGTTATGTAATTCTGCATCAAAATGGCTGCTCATTGGTTTCGACAAATCTCCAATTTATTGAACTTCAGTTGCCCAGATAGACGGTCTATCATTTAACGTGACATATGTGTTAAGATCTTAAAATGACAACCTGCGTTGTGGAGTGGGATGAGCTGTCCTATTCAAAACTCTCTCGATACGTTACACTCATGACTCATCTGCGAGAGTGAAATTTAATAATTGCATGCCCCTTTTCCCGTCGAAATTGGCTGTTCATAAAGAAAGTCTTTCTGATCCAGACGAAAAGAATGATTCATTTAAAAATGAATCAAAGTTTTTCTAATGCAAACTAATGGAAAGTGTTTTTCGGCTGTTGAAATAATTCTTAAATGATGGGTTTATTCGTTAAATAAAAGTGTTTTTTTTTAAATTTATTTATTTATTTATGAGGTGGAGGAAAAACTCTTTAAATATGGGTCGGTGAATTAGGGTTAACCGTATTTACATATAAAACAAGTAATATAAAAAAATAGTTTTTAAGTCAATTCCTACTTAGATCAACAACGAATAATTTTATTTTAGCTACTTTTAATTAAATAGTTACACTTAATATAAATATGTATATACATAGGACAGAATCACATCATTAAGTGGTAATTAGTTTTTTAATTATCATTAAAGTATCGTATTGTCATTTTAATTTCAGTTAACCGAATGCTTTAACACGTGAGAAAAAAACCGTTTCAAGTTTTGACACAAGTCGTCCAAAGGGTCGCTAAGTCGCCAACGAGGCTGTATTTTTAATTCTTTAAATAATTACTTTTATTCAATCAAAATTTTTATTAATTATAATTAAATTATTGTATTGTAAACCAAAATGATCCTGTATTTAAAATTTCATCTCAATGCAGCGCTTTAAAATGTATTTTATTAACGATTGAAAATTCCACCAAGATAAATAAATAAATATACAAATATATAAATAAATAATTATATAGACAGTGCGAGCTAATAGTAGGAATTGAAAAGTCGGCTCTCACATTCTCTAATCACTAAGTATTTGTGAATGTTATACACACAAACTTTAAATTTTGAGACAATTTATTATTTTGTTGAAAGAGACAACAATCAAGATCGTTTTTTGATAAAATCATCCCCCAGACGAAATTGCGGGGTCAATATAGACGAAAATTTCCTCTTTTGTACATACGTCTTTCTTGTTGGGTAGAGATTCGCTAAGAACTATTTTGTGGAAATCTATTTCAGGAAATGGATTACGGGGGCGTTATACATACAAACACTAAGGTTTATCAAAATATCATACATGGATGTTATAAATTTGTTTGATATGTTTCTAATGTAGAAAGGATCCATAGGAAATGACTTGCGGAGGTTACGTGGGTGTAAAAATAAATATATATACTTTGTCTTTAGAAACTTATTTTCTGACATTTTGATGTCAAGAGGCAAGGGCTATAAGAAGGTTTTTCAAAAATATTGGATGTTTGAGACGAAGAATTCAATACCAATAAATTTAAAAGAGAAAAATAATTGATATACATTCTTTCATTATTATGAAATACCCATTGAAATTTGTAACTTACGGAGAATATGTGTGCGTATATTATAATTTTCATTGTTATACTTTAATATAAGTTGTAATATTAAAGGGGAAGTCATTGTTGGTTTTAATTTAACTCCAATATATAAAGTTGAGGATAACTACATTTTATTCATATTTTAATTTAGTAGAAAATTCACACACACACAAACAAGTAAAAAATTAAGTGAATTATATAACTATAAAAATAAACTTTTAAAACAATTGCAAAGATTTATGAAAAATGTTTAGCATAATTTTGCAGAAAATCCACCTAACCGGAATATCTACTCATGCATCACAGTGCCTAATATCATGACCCTCATTGACTTTTTCGCTTCTCACTTTAGTTTTCAGAAAATAGATTTTATTGACTTTTAAATTGCAGATGTATCAGGCAATTTTAACAATCGTGAAATTTATCTATTAAAAAATAGATTATTAACTATTATTTAAGAAAACAAGTACAAATAAATGTATGTTCTTGTAACTTATGCCACCTAATAGACAGTAACATCAGATATAGGACCACGAAATTCAACTCGGTGAAGGACTAGATTTCTATGCCTGTTATTAGCCTAAGCTTTGTGCACCATGCAGGTGACACTAATGTATTTACTACCTATTGTAACAACCTCCGCAAAACTATCAAAGAAGTGTGTTTAATCTTGCTGTGATTCAATGAATGACGATTGCTGGACTCTATAAGCTACTTAAACTTTCTATAGCTAACCAAATTTAACCTAATCTAACGTATAATCTAGCATTTTAAAGCTATTCACTAATTAGATATATGAATCAGTGAAATTTTTATTTTAAGTATGTAATGATCATTTTAAATTGTTGATCTTTCATTATTAAATGATGATAACATAAATAATGCTTTGTAATTGTAATTTTTTATAATGCATTAAGATTTTGAAAGTCATTGTAAACTAAAACCACATATGCTCTTTTACAAAATCCAATTAAGTATCGAATATACTATATGCAATTGTCTTAACAAAATTTGGATGACCTTAATCATGTTCGTAAACAGGGTTATAGCATTGATTATGCCTTTTTTCTGGGTCAAGAACTGGTGCTAATAAAACTCGTTAAGTCGAAAAAATTGAGCACGCCCAATATGTTGAAGCTCAAAGCTGAATGTTGGAGAATGTGGGATATCATCTTTATCACTTTTTGTGGTTTAAAATTGAGAGATCCATTGTCATCATTCATTATATGTATATACTAATGTGTGAGAAAAAAAATGAGACTAAGTGCGTAGTTTGAAAAAGGAATTCAGTTGCCAACAATTGTTTTAATGACGTCATCCCACACACCTCTATCCATGAAGCCAGTGTCGACCTACCAATTTTGCCAGTTGGATGTACTACGGCATTTAGTGAACACATACACAACTACATTCTGCCGGAAACAAAAATGTCTAATTTAAAAACCGCACAAGGGAATCAATATCAAGTTTCTTGGGAAACTTAAGAAGAAATCATCTACCGAAACATTTCAAATGTTAACAAAGGCTTATGGCAGTGCTTCTCAAACTTTCAATACTGGCGCCCCCCTTTTCAATCACAATTTTTATCGCGCCCCCTTATACATTAATAAATTACTGAATTCAATAATAATGCACTTTGACACTAAAGCTACAATACACGATCTTAATTATAAACCGTACAAATGATTAACATAAGTATTAAATTTTGTATATTTTATTTTTAAGAAAAAAAAAAAAAATTAAGTTATAGGATAATTATTATGTTATTTTTTCTTTCTCTAATTTTTAAATTGGAACATATTGCAAAATGCGGTGTCTGCTTAGAAGACAAAATATAGATATCAGCTAAATATAGAAAAAGAACTCAGAGGGTCAATTTCTAAAAAACTTTGCTCTGCAAGACAAGCCCATGGAAATCGCTAATACTTATTAAACTTGTTCTTAATTCAGTATTAATAAGATAAGTATTAAATTTTTTATATATGTTACTCTTAAGTAATATATATTTTAAGTAAATTACTTTTAAGTAATAGGTTAATTATGTTATTTTTCTTTCTCTAATTTTTAAATTGAAACAGATTGAGAAATAATATTTAATTAAAGATTTATTTCCTTCAAGATCCATTTCTAAAAGTACAAATGTCATAATAAAAAATAGCCTAATTTACATCTGGCATTCTCGCGAACGTTCACGTGAGTCTAGACAACCTAACGGACGTCTGCACAAAACATGTAAAAATGCTGTACCTCGTACAATTCTAGTCAGTCTTGGAAGAATTGATTAGCTACCGAATCTCTCTTGAATGTACATTTCATAATT
>BMAV01019104.1:26960-63792 GCA_019973955.1 Trichonephila inaurata madagascariensis
TATGGCCCAGAAAAAAGTGCCAGTTGATGCAGTGGAAGCCTCCAAGATCCCCCCCCCACCAAAAAAAAAAAAGAAAAACGCATGTCAAAATCAAAATTCAAGGCAACGCTGATTGATTTTTCGATATTTCTTGAATTATGATTATTGAGTGGGTTCCCAATAGTCAGACTGATAAACAACACTACTACATTAAAATACTAAAAAGACATCTTGAAAAATTTATAAAAAAAAGACCACAGCTACGGAGTGACGAATGGCTACTGCACTAGTGCTACTGCACCTGTTCACACAGACTTATCTGTCAAGCAGTTTCGGGAAAGCAAAAGAATCACTGTGATGGGACATCCTTCTTATTCCATGGTTTGTTTATTAATAGTTTCTTTTCATTTCCTACACTTAAATATTGCTTAAAGGGTATTTCTGCATTTCACCTCAGTTGAAGTGATTCAGGCAAAAACGGAGAATCTCCTGAAGGGCCTTCCAAACACCTCGTTTCAGAAATGCGACCAGCAATATTAGTACCGAATACAGAAGTGTGTCAATGCTGAAGGGGACTGAATCTGAAGTACAATGATGTAATGTGTGTGTGTCACACCTCATATATATCTATATATATATATATATATGGATGCGGTGATATGTATAAATCAATCAATTACCAAATATAAGTTAAATTCCGTAGCTCATAAAATTCGGTAATAATCCATATTAACATTCTAAAACTAAAAAGAAGTTATCCGATAAATTTTCCTAGTAAAATAAATATCTTAACATGATGAAAAAATGCATTATTATCTATTATTATATCCAAACATCTACTTCCATATAATTTGTGCATTACGTAAGTTGGTACACATTTTTTATAAGTAGCAATTTTTTTAGAATCACTGTGGAAATACATATGATTTCCATTAAATGGAATTTAAATTGAAAGATTTTAAATTAAAAAGCTTCCACAAAAAGCCATTATCCTATACAACAAGCAATTAGAATACTAAAACACAAGGATTAGTTCCCTTCTAAGCGATGTTTTTCAAACATTCTATCGTTGTAATTAGTTCCAGAATGCAGTTGTGAATCATAAAACAAAAGATAGAAACATTTATCTCTAATTCGAGAAAAGGAAACACAACTTTTACTTTTTTTTAGAAAACTTTTATCATACTTGAGTATTTTTAAAGAACTTGCCTTTCATTCTCTTCTAGTTTGCACTCTCTTAAGTGGCTTTAGTAGTTATTTTTCTTCATTTTCCACTATCTATTTGAAACTCTTTTTGCCATAGGAAAAACTCCTACAGCCATATTATAAATTACTGCATCCTATCTAAATACTAGTTTACATATTTGTGTATCTAAAAAAGTTAATTAAGTTACAAAGTATTTATATTTAACATGAGCTTATCTTAAAGATAAAGACAAAAAGGAATTTAAGAAAAATAGATAATCACTTGTGAATTAAAAATATATGTTCTTGTGAATTTTGTAGCACTAGGAAACTTTTATCTTTATTCAAAATCTTAAAGAATTGCTCTTATCACAATATATTGGAAGAGAAAATGCTCTTACTTTTAAAAAAAAGTTAGCATTTATTTTATTATTTATACATTTAGTATAAGAGAATATAGCCAGAGTAAATTTAATTCAAAGCATTGTGTTATTGTATAGAGGTGGGAGGCGATGAAAATAATGATTGAATATTGGATCGCAGATATTGTAAGTTTTAGAAGCATTGCTCTACAGTAGTAAAAAAGTATCTGTATAAAAGTAGGATGTAAGTTTCTTAAGTACCCATGTCATTAAAGCTTTTAATGTACATTCCTAATGCTTTTGACTCATGACCAAAGAATACCCAAAACCAGAAAACATTATACGGCAAATTAAATCCATTAAAATGCGGTAGTTTATTTAAGTTTTGTTGAAAATTGAAGAACATTTCAAAAAATTCGGCATAGAATTTTAGTTTATTTGTTTAAATTTTTTGTGAATGCTTTGAATGTAGTGATGATTGCTAAGACAACATACTTATATTTTCAAGAGCTAAATGATTATAGCTCATCACATGTTTTTTTTTTTCTAGTGAAAATGTTACAAAATGCTTTTGTATTAGTAAGAATAAATTACAATAAAATGAAAAAAAATAATGTTAGAACTAAATCCTTAGTCAATTGTTCTTACTAAAATGTTAGTAATAAACATATACACAATTTCTAGGATATATCTTTATTAATCCTTTAGAGTTCAGGTTTTGTGTAAACAGTTTAAAAAAATAAATAAATAAACATTCCTCATAAAAAAAACATTGAAACATTTGATTAAAATAAATTAATATTATATATTTAAAAATCCCTAAATATTGTAGTTTGTTTGTTTTCTAATTCATTAATTTTCTTTCTGAAGCTCTGCTTCTGTTTTTTCGTACCCAATTTTGTAAATAATAAAGAACGCTGCCTTGAAAACGAGATGCGCTCAGTGTCAAAATTGCTAATAAGATTGAACGCAGAGTGATCTCGAATAATACGTAATTCATTAAGCACTTTTGTTATAACGGAGAAACCCTCATCACAAATAATACTACAGTTATAAAAACTTTTAAGCGTACTGTCTGCAATGCAGTGTTAGTTACGCTTCCATTGCCAGGCATTAAAAAACTGTACTTAATTATTGTGACTAGCTAGTAGGGTGTAATATAAATAAATTTTTAATACAATCTACATTTGTATTGGGTATAATAATGAAAGTAATACATTTTTTTGTCTATTTGACATATTCGGTTTCATTGTTTTCTGCACTGTTTTATAAAAATATTTGCGTCTTCACTTCTGGAAATCGTATAAGTGAAATAAATGCAGATTTAGGAGCACTAGAAAATCGGCCGTACAGTACCGAAATAAGAAAAAAAATAATTTCAGACAAACACTGCTTTAGAAACCAAGACAGATACTATAAATACTTTACAATCTTTTTACATAACACCAACATCATTATAAGATATTAATTATAGATAATGATGACATTTGTTATGCAATACTTATAAAGATTATAGTCTGTTTATAATTATTTTTTAATAGTTTCTGTCCTTAATATTTTATATTCTCAATAAAGCTTGTTAAAAAAATTAAATGCGATAAATGGGAAAGAAAACAGGTACACTCTCACTTTATTCTGAATTATTTTATATGCAGGAGGTACTCTTCCAGACCAAAAACTCATATGGTATGTAAGGGGTGCATAGACTACTCAGAAGCACACAGGAATACAGGGTATGAAATACCGATATTACGAGCTATGGTGCAAAGACGCAGAAAAAAATAACAGGAATAGTAACACATTAATGAGACAGAAAACATTTTAGTGAAAGGTTATGCAACATCAGGAGATCCAAATTACGGCCAAAAGCCATCTGATAGACATAATATCGACACTGCAAGAAATTCCTTACGTTCTGGAAGATTCCTGGCATGTCACGTATCCTCAAAGCAGCTTCTTCAACTGTAAGAACGAGCGTCCACCAAACTCGTTATGTGAACCTAGAAGTTCACACCCTTTCGAACACCTGTTGTAGTACAACCTCTCAATAAAATGTTTTCTGCCTCATCTATGCATTGATGTTTCGAACTTTTTCTTTTCCTTAGCTCTGGGGTAGGGCATTTGCGACCCTTCATCCCTATGTGATTTTGAGTCATCTCTGAACCCACTACACACTCTACCATTGGGTCTATCTGATAGCAAATCACCCTATATAATGATTTACGCTATTCATTTGTGAACATACTTGGTTTTTAATTAGAACTTTCGGATTTTAGACATTTTTTCTACCTATACAACTATTTTAAAGATGAGTGATGATCTTTGGTGTTCGAGGGTTCACTTATATTATGCAATTAATTGTTTTAAAATTTTAATATTTTAATATAATATCTTTCAGAATGCGATGGCGAATAGTTTAATTTTTCAAGTTTAATGGTTTAATCTTAACTCTTTAATTTTTAAATTTTAACTTTTTAATTTTTAAATTTTTGAGAATTGGATATTTTCCGATTAACTTACCAAGTTGCACTAGGGGGAAGGTTGGCGCCATCAAACTAGTTTAACCCCACTTATCGGTCCTAAGTCCGAGGTTGCACTTGGATATTTTATAAATTTTTATTTTATATATTTTTAATTTTGTTTGAAAATGTTGGAATTTTATCTTCTATATTCGCCATTGATATTTTGAAATGGGATTTAATGTTATAGGATTCATTTGGTTTTGATTTCTTGATTGAATTTTGCGTTGTGATTGAATTATATATATTTAAATATATATATGAAATAAAATAAAATTAGAGAAATCAGCACGTGTTTTGATTATTTGTTGGATTTTTTAATATTACCGTATTTACTCGATTCTAAGCCGCACTTTTTTTTCAATATTAAAGCAACTAAAAATCAGTTGCGGCTTAGAATTAAGTTAAAAGATTGCGGATTGGGCAGTTAGAGTAATTACAGGTTCTAAAGCGGCTTAGATTCAACTAAATACGGAATATACTCAGTAAATCCGTTTTTTAGCTGAAAAGCTGAATATTAACTATAAATATTCTTTCAAAATAAAAGACGTGAGGATAACTATATTCCATACTATAACATAGTTATCTCTATCGTCTCACCATTATTGTTATTGCGTTAATTGATTAAAATGCCTTAGTTATAATATCAGACTAGCAATAAGAATAACAGGTAATGTTGCTATTTTTAGTTACGAATTATACTATACGTAAGCACATTTATCTTCTGGTTACACTGTACTGAAACAGATTTTTAGCAGATTATGAAATACATAACTGAATTTTCATTAAAAATCCTTAAGGCTCAAGATTTGTTAAATGAATTAAAGCTACTTTTTTCTTTATATTTTAGTGAAAAGTAATTTATGTTGTTGCAAATATGATAATAATGCACATCTGATTATTTTTTATCCCTCTCTTTTACATTTCATTGTGATTTAAAAAAAATCAAATTCCCTATTAAAATGTATCTCAGAACAAGGTTGAGAGGTAAATTATATTTTTTTAAAAAAAATATAGTAAATATAGTTTATATACAGGTATAAATCGTGTTATAATTACATACACTATTATAGGTTGACTAGTAAATATAACTTAGTAGTATAGTAAAGTATATTTTAAATATATAGTCTTTTCAGTTAATTATATTTCATTTTTCACGAATGACAGGGTCAGCAACTTGTTCTGGCACGCGGGCAAAATGGTGCGAATGGAGGATACTGGAGGGCTGCAACTATTTTTTATTATTATTTTAAGCGATAGCATTGATATTAAATATATATATATATGCAAACAAAAAAATAATTACCATTTTAATCAATTTATTTACTTTGCTAATTTCATATTATCACTCGCTGCACGCGTTTAATTTTTGAATTAGTTTAATGAGAGAAATGTATGCTGTCAAACTTCTCTCCCATTTTTTTTCAGATTAAGAATGATATTGCTTAGTGAATTATTGAACTTTTCATCAAATTCTGTAAATTATTAACAACCATCTTGCATCTGTATTTACTCTTGTTAATCTTCATACAAGAAATGTTTCTCGCAAATGTACTTCGACTAAAATACAAAAATTAATTTTCCAACAAATTAAGAACAAGTTCATAGCTACCATTGACTCTATGGGAATGTCATAAAATTATGTACAAAATTTAATACCTTGATAAATTGTATGGTTTATAATGAAAGTGTATTGCAGCTTTACGTCAAAGAATATTATTACTGAATTAAATACGTCATAGTATGGAAAGGGAAGGGCATGATGAAAATTTTGATTTGAAATTGGGTCGCAAAAGTAGAAATTTTGAGAAGCTCTGCAATAATATATTGCCGGGATTTTGATGCACTAAATTAATACTGGTGAATGGATTATGTAGCAGCACCATCGGGTACAATATATGAGCAAAACCATCTCCCATCTTATTTCTAAAAGCAACTTATTTTGTATAATGCAAATTTAAAAATTTTTAAAAAAATACCCATTTTCGAAGTAATTAAATTTTAAATTTAATATATATATATATATATATATATATATTAAATTTAAATTAAATATATATATTAATTAATATATTAATATATATAAATATATATATTAAATATATATATTTAAAATTAAATTTAAATTAAATATAACATTGTGACTTAGAATTATACTTGCTGTCATATTGGAAAATATTTACCCCTATTGTTTCTTTTCCCTATAGATGTTATTTGAATTATTCTTTTTTATACTAATTTACTTATGTCTAGTCATAAGAAAACCCAATTCTCATTTTCTGCTGCTCTAATTATGCATGTGTTTCTTTGCAAAAGTATAAACGGGACCCAAAATATGGTACTAATAAAATATTTTATGAAATTAATATGTTTTTTAATTTCTTAAACGTATTTTCTCATTATCTATAATTTACCATTCATGCATCTGATTTGTTACTAAAATTAGCTTAAATTATAGTACTTAATTCTAAATGATCAAATTTGATCATTTGGGATTTAAAAAAAAAATTGATATTTTTCGATGTTTAATGTGTGTTTAAAATATCTGCCGATAAAACGTTTCAGGCAGAACTGTTTTAACAATATTCTATAGAACAAAAAAGGTATTTTTACATTTATGAAACCATATAATAAAAGAAAACAAATAATATTCTAATATGAATTACGAATGGTAAAAAAGCAGTTTTAATAAACTCGGTATTCTGAAATACCTAAGGGTTTTTAAATATTACGATAACTAGTCTTTATAGTTTAAAAATTCTATGCAATTTGCTCCAGAAGTCCATTAATATTCATGATTAAATTGTATGATTAGAAATAGTGTAATCTTATGAGAGCGATACAAGTTTACGAATTTTAATTAAGAGACCAATCATCACGGGGTGCTGAAATCAGTTAGAATATTAAGAAAATCCTTTGATGTAGTCCCACTTTAGTTTCTCTAATAATCTTTTAAGAATAAATATAAATAAATTTGATTAAACTTTATTCTGGTTAGAACATGCACTACCAAATTTGACAAAAAATTGATTCAGTAAATAAAACATTGCCTCTGGCATTTAATTACCCTTGCTAGTTCAATTAATGAATTAATTCATTAGCAAAATGATTTAGCTCCTTTTGATTCATTAAAAGCGATACTAATTTTCTCCAGTTCCAATTAGAATTGAAAATTTGCTACAAATGTCCTTTAAATATGTATTTATTACGTTCATGCATTGCACAGGTTCTAAAAATTATGTGAGTTGCTTATAAAACACATAACCCATACATGGAAAGGAAAATCACTTGAAGCATGTAAAAATACGACTATATGTTAAAATTTTTACATAAATAGAAAATAAGTGTGCAAGTGGTCTTGCAACAAACGAAAAACAAAATTAAAAAAAAAGTCACTTTAGGTTTTAATGGACGAATTTTTAATTAAAAAATATCTTGAAATTATCCAAATTTGTATCCACTTGTCTCCCATATTTTAGGAAACTTTTGAAAAAGAAATGACCTATTTCTTAATAATGTTAACAAACTGTATATTTGCTTATAGATTTAGTTATCAATCTTCTTATCACCTACAATGTATTAAGGAGAATAATAATAAATCATAGGTTGTTTTTTTAAGTATGATCCTTTGCCAGAAAAAGAAATATCTTACACTGTTTAAAAAATAAAATAATTAAAACTTTTAGTAAGTTGAATAAAATTTTTATATAACATGTTCTAATTAAATAAACTAAATAAAAACATGGAATTTTTTTCAGAACCATTAGTTTACAGACTTTGAGGCGTTATAAGTCATTTTCTTTAGAAGTTTTTATCCAATGTACTTGGTATTATTATAAAATAATAAAATTTATAGTATATTTATTTATTTTAAACCACAATATCTACCTAACTTTGAAGAATTCAGATTTTGTAATGTAAAAAAACAATTTTTGTTTTCGATTTAATAAACTATTTTAAATTTGTAAATATGTTAACCTATAATTTAGTTCCTTTTATGATATAAAGTTTACCCATTAATAAAGGAAACTGCAAAGAGTTTTAAAAATGTATCTGTTTTTTTTAATATATAATAAAAACTGCTAAATAGAAATTATGTATTTAGGGTAATTAAAAATATATATATATAATACACATATTAATTAATTTGGATTAAAGCTTTTACAGTTATACATCAGTCACATGTGTTTGAATATGATTTTGAAATTGGTTTCTAACGCTAGTAATATATTTTATATTCACATTAGTATTAAATGTAAATTTAAAATTGTTTTACAAACAAAAAACAAAGTTATTTGATAAAAAAATCATAGCATTAGTTTAATTTTTCCTCTAATAATATTCTGTTTCTTTACATGTATCTGTTGTTATTTAATTAACGTTCTTAACGCATCGCTATTTCTTAGCATCAATATTTTTTTGGTTATCCAAAATATTTACCATTTGTGAAGAATTAAAAAAATAAATTTGGACTGAAAGATTTTACTCAATAATCGTCATGTATGAAAAACAAATTCTGTTAAAGATTTGAAATTAAAACTCTTAAATTATTATATGTTATTATATTAATATGTGTGATAAAATAGTGTAGAATAACATATATCCTTAAAAATAAGTGCTTATTAATTTTGTGTACATACTAACCATTAAGAATAATTTAATTAATTACTCTTTTAAGCCACAGCTATTGCACAGCAATGAATTCATTTTATTAAAATACATTATTAATACATCATTAGCTAATGAAAGATAATTGGGTCTATGTATTTGTGGTGATGCATATGAAGTACATCAACTTTTGTCTGTGTTTGCTAGTCTGATAAGTAATAAAATGATATTCATTCTCTAAGTGATGGTTTATTTAAAATTGTCTATTGTCTAAACTCATTTAACATAATTAATTGTATTTTCCCCATGCTTTGTAATAGTTCTAAATATAAATAATAATTGAAAGTCATTTTATCAAAAATATCTAACTTTGATAGGGCAAAACCCATAATTAGGTTTTCCTCATTTAGCGAAAATATTTAAATACATCATAAGTAAAAAATTAAGAATAATTGTAGAAATTATTTGCCTAGTTTATACGCTGTTAATTCATTTTCAGTACTTTGCTTTTACCAAACTCTTAACTTAATTATGGTTTGCCATTGAATTCAAGAATACGAGTACATTATTAAATTGTTTTTGGAAAACGTATCAAATATAAAATCTTTTGTAAGAACATGAGAATTTTATTCAATTCCAACCTCACATATTATATTTCTTCATCGTTTATCTCCCTATACATAATTTAAAGTTCATTTTTGCTAATTGATGTATTAACAAATCATGTTGTGTAAAATATTTGTATTTAAACTCTATTTTTTACGCAGTTTACCCTGTTCCATCAATTTCATGAAATGAAATATTCACAACTTTTAATTTCATATTTAAAACGTATGTATACCTAATTTCTAGATTTCTGACAAACCTCCAAGTCTCTAAAGAAATGATGAAATTACCTTTTTCCATACTTTTTTCTCTCTCTTAATTTCTACTTCATACTTAACAAAGACACAATAAGTCTTAATTTAGTTAAATGTTGAATAAATTAAGTGACCCGATATGTAAATTGGTCAGGAACAGTAAAATTAGATTTTAATAAAAATTTGATCCTTTGTCATTTTTTTAGGTGATCTAAAGTTTCTTAATATTCAGGAAAATTAAATTGTTTTATTTGAATTAAACCTACTCAAGAACTCTGTAAAAGAAATATGCACAAAACATTTTTGATTGAAATTATGGTGAAACTTAGCTATATTTTTTATTAATAAAAATTATTTACATTAACCTCTCTCTAGAGAAATACAAGAGCAAATGTCAATAATTTTCGCTATCTTAAACCAAGGTTAAAAGACACTTAGGGAGAATAAGAAATGAAACCCCTATCTCAAAATATACAGCAGCTTTCCAACACAGTCAGAAATAAAAAAAAAACCGTTAGTGACTTAAGGAAAAAAAACAATCAGTTGCTGAGGGAGTACAAAATGGTGAATTTCTCGGGAATTTCACAAAATATGAGTTACACATTAAGCTATCCGACTACGTACGGAGCTGTGATTTTAAAAAGGCACATAAATGGTTAATTTTCATGATATTTTGTGTCACTTAGATTAGAATACATGTATAAAGTTGTTTTAAGGACATTTTGACAAAAAACATTATTTAAATATAATATTTCGGCAAAACATTAACTTAGAATAACTTTTTCAAATTGTTCTTCTTTTGTGAAAAATGCTTCTATTATAATAATATTTTGCCTATATATAGCTCAGACCTCTGTACAGAGGCTCAACTGTGATGTTTGAAAAATTAAAATTATTTTCAGAGTTACAACCGTTTGAAATAATTATCGGCATTTTTTTCTTAAAATTTATCCCCTCTTTTGTCGTAAAACATGGATAAACCCACTTCTAAGTTATATATTTAAAAAATTCTAGTTGAGCCTCTGTACAGACGTTTGAGCTATATACAGGCAAAATATTATTAGAATATAATTATTTTTCACAAAAGGAGAATATTTCGAAATGTGCCATTCTATGTTCATTTTTTTCTCAAAATATTGTACATAAATAATTTTTATTGTAATACTATTCTTAAAACAATTTTATATACATTTTCTAATCTAAGTGACACTAAATATGATAAATATTATCCATTTATACGCTTTTGCAAAATCACGTTTCCGAACGTAATCGGATACCTTAATATCAAGTTCTTTTTTTTTTTTTTTTTACTTTGCATCCGTGAATAAAAACATTTCTTCAGATTCATTAGATTAAATTTTAACCTTTTAATATGTATTTTTCTAACACATCATAATAGTTTAATTAACAAATGTTGATATCTTATAAGCAAGTGCTTAATTTATGATTGATTGAATATTTACTCAGGAATCCCTCATTCTGATGTGACTTGTGGGATATTGATAACGGGCCTCGTAATTTTGACATAGTAATGTTTCGTTTGAACAATGGTCAAGTGACTAGGATGATAGCCGTCATCCCAATCCCCAAACTTCCAAATCCAGCCAACATCCAACCTTCGACAGGTTTAACTTGCATTAGATTCTCTACATGAAAGGCAATTCATTCAGAAATATAGCGTTAGAACGTTCGGAGTTACAAGTCAATGTGCAAAATCAATTGTTTAGTTCGAACATCTTCCAGATGTAGTACAACTGCAGTAAAAATTAATTTTTGATGTAGATTCAAAATTTTGTTTCTTTTCTTTACATTGTAACTGCAAATACGCAAATTTTCCGAAACGCTGTTAACAGTATCAGGAAATGAGCATGTAAATATTGGGTTGTTCCAAAACTATTTGATACAATATATGTAGGTAACAGCAATATAGATCATCCCAACCACCACTACGTTGTGAAACGTAAAAGTTAACATTGTGTATAAATGTCACTTTAAACATTTGAGGACATGATGAAGCAACAATACTTGCAAATCTTGATTTAGCATTATTTCTGTCTTGGATGTTCGGCCGCCTCAACATTTCTCGACGTCTACAACACATTGGAGACAGGCACAATAAGTGAGCGGATACTCCTTATATTGTTTGCTAAGTTTCGTAGTGGCGATAGAGAGATTGACCACACATCTGGAGCCGGTTGACCAGTGTGTTGTAATGTGGACAATTTATTGCAGAGATTCAAGGCCCGATCAACATCAACGGTACGACAGTTAACATTGGAAGTCTCTATAGCACTACAGTAGTTCTCCTGACATTTGGCGGCAATAGGCATGATGAAAAGGGTCGGAACAATGTTACCACATGCCCTAACGGAGGTTAAAGAAACATTCTTGCATCATATCGGACTGTAGTTGAAGAAGGGGTGTTGAGCGAAAATCACAACTGCAAAGCACAGTAATTGCATAAAAATAAACCTGCGAAACAGATTCTCATTTCCATTTGCTGGACCACCAAGTCAATGGTTCATTATGAATTCTTTCTTAAAGGTCAGATCATTGATAGGGAAATTTACCATCATCTATTGAATAAATGCCACAGGAAACTTCTCTGCAAACAATCAGCAATGGTCAATAAATCATATTCCATACACTTGCATGATGGAATTCTACCTTAGGTCTCAGTTGGCAACCGACAAAAAAAAAACAGAGTTCATGGTATGAATTTCTGCAGATCCTAACTTATTCTCCATAACTGGCTCCTACTTATTATCTCATGTTTCGTCTGGTGTACAGGTATGTGAGGAAACCAGGATGAGATTTTGTTGACCAATGTGGCACCGACTTCTCTGCCGTGGCAAAATTTAACTTAAAACTCGTTGGACAAGGTGTATTAAGGATGTGGGTGGCCAAATTTGAGAATAACATCCATTTCTTCTTTTGTGACTCGTTTATTTTTCGTATTTCATTTTCGGTCAATAATTTTTTAACATTCTGATATTTCAAACATTTTATCATATTTTACATATTCCATGAAACGACTACCAAAATGCAGTTACAAGTTTCTTTGTTGTATTAGAATATCTGGGAAAAATGAGTTTTTGGAAATTACTTTACAAAAAAAAATACTAAGCATCGTTATTTTTAAAATTGCATTCAAATAATAATATGTTTTTAAATTAAAACGCTCATGAAACTGCAAGTATTGATTAAAAATGCATCTTGTCATCGCAAAAAATTCTTTACCTGATCGTATTTTTCTGTTATATGTACTAAAATGATGTCTAAGAAACAAACAACATGGTTGCTAAACTCTAACCTTACAAAGCTATTTCTGATTGAGAAATCGACAACACATTTTTTATACAGTGTCTTAGATGTCGTTTCTCCCTTATGCGTCACTCAAAAGAGCTGAAATAATTATCATTTGCATATATCAACCTCTTCTTCTTTTCGTGTGATAGTTTTGTTCGTCAGATCATTCTTTCCTGGTATTGCAATTTCAATGTCCAATAACGTACATCTAGAAAAAAAATTCTATAGAAATATAAATTAACTTGGAGGACCACACAATTTGACTTTATGGGACACGAGCTGGCACGGCCTATGGTTAGAGCTTTACTGGTTATGTAGTACAAGCATTTTCTGAAATTTTCAATTTCTATTTTCTTATCAATGAATTAGCTTATGACAAAAAAATGAAAAGCTAAATGAGAAAAACAATTATGACGCAATAATAATAATGACAATGAAATATTAATTCAATATTTCAAAACGAGTTCAATATATATATATATATATTTTTAAATTGAAATTTATTCAATTTGTTCAAATTAATATTCTTATTCTACCTACAGTTCTTAAGGAACTGTTGGTACAGGCACTACTTTTGAAGAACTGATGCTTTTTATTTTACTAAAAAAATAGTTCTAACAAAAATTTCAAAAAACTTTTCTTCTTCATTACATGAAAACATTATGTGAAGAAAAAATCTTGAAATTTTAATTCGGAATGCTATTCTTCTGAACGTAAAAAAATTATATATAATGGTGCTATGTTATATTTTGCAAATAATACAAAGTTTGAAATATAAAATTAGAAGAATACAAAGTTATAGGAGAGCCACTCACTCATAAAACTGAAATGTTAATTTCTCATATCACAGAAAAACACATAAATACATCTATTTGAAGAGTCCATAAATTTTACATAATGCAAAACAAGATTTGTTTTTCTCTAAATAAAATGTCATTTTTTTTTGTTTTGTACTGTGCACATGCTTTCTAAAATTATATTTATATTTTAATTTCTCAGACGTTGACATTCATTTTTCTCTATAAAATAATTTGAATGAGTTTTTAAAATATGAAAATCTCAAGTGGAGATGTATAGTATATATATTTCATTAAAATATATATATATATATATATATATTTCATTAAAAAATATATATATATATATATTTCATTAAAAAATGTTTGTGAAGAAAGGTATATTTTTAAATAAATACCATGCATAGTTATGAGGAACTATATTGTATGAAATATTTGTATTTACAAAAGTACATAAGATATTACATTTGAAATTTTCAGGAGAAACTCGAAGAAAATGTAACAATGAAAAAAATAATAAATATTAAAATTTCGCATTTATGTAAAACAAATTTTGATGTAAAAATATGTTTGCTGTAATTTAGTTTACTTATTTTATATGTCGCCATATGGAAATGTATGCTTTACGTTATTAATGACAAGGATAAAGATAATAAATGTGGAAATAAAGATAAACGTTGTGATACTAAAACGCGAATCTTATTTATTTACATTGGAAGGTCATTGTATTCATCTCAATGTTTTTCCTAACTCTGAATATACAGTAGTACTCCTAACTCACATGATAGGTAAGGCTAAATGATAACCGTGTATATCGAATTCACGTAAGTAGGAATATAATTTCGAATAGAAATACTTATAAATTATTTTTAGTTAGGACTGGACACGAAAGAATATAATAACTTAGGAAAAAAGATGTTTCATAAAATCTTACACAACAAAAATACAAAATAGCAAACGAAAGTTATTTTGGTGTAGAAGTTTTCATAAAATCTTACAAGTAGTCTGTCAGCTCAAATATTTCTTTTCCTGCTAAATTTCCTCACAGCATGCTAGTATTTTTATTCCTTGTTTTGTTGAAAAAATGCAATCTACGATAGCGTATGTATTTTCTAAAATGTGTAACCTTTTTTCAATTACACTGAGAACCTTTTGTCAAATTCCCAACCGTCATTCGGTCTTTTGACGGAACTGGATTTTAAATGTCTTGCTTTTGCCCATGCATTGTCATGCATTGAGCTTATGAATTGTCAGCTCCTGATTGTGGGAATCCAGCAATGCTTCAACGTCATCACTATATGTTTCTAAATTTATTTCCCTGGCAAGATCGACCACTTCTTCAATCAAATTACTACTGTTTCAGTGATGGAAAAAAAAAGACGATTCAACGAGATTTGAAAATTATCTAACTCCGAATTCAGGATAGTGTAAGTCAAGGTATTACTGTACTTGGCTTCAAGTGAGAGTGTTTATTAACGTCACTCTTAAAGCTTTATGAGGACTACAGAGATTTTTGGTTTAAAAGACGACTAGTTGTGTAACTGTTTCGATTTAACCACAAAGATGTATAATATAATTTCAGGTTTAACCCTATTAAAGGTTTGTTTTCATTTTCGTTTATATGTTTCTTAAGCATAACGTATATTAGTTTACGTAAATAGTTTTTTTCCCTTTAAAGTTGTGTGGTAAGCATTTTTACAGAAGTTCAAAATGTGAAGTCATGTAGCAGCTTATTGAAGCTTGTTTGAATCTCATCCGACTTATATTTTGATTATTATTCGTGGACTAATTTCAGTTACGGATTCTTGGGAATTTGGAAATTCATTCGACATGTCGATCAAAATTAACGTATAGAAATATAATATTAAAATAATATATTGTAGAGTTGGGATTTTTAAAACTATCTTAAAAAAATTAAAGGAGATTCAATGTAATTAGTATGAATTTAACATGAAGTGTTAACTTTTATGTTTACTATTTTTATTTACACAATGAACTTAATTTCTGTAAATATGTTAATGTCCGGTAGACTGGAAATATATTTGTTTCTCTTGAAATTTGTATTAGATAACACTAAACTTTTTTAGCATTATTTTATAATTAAATTTAATCTTTTATTTTGGTTGTTGAAGATTTGATGGAAGCGGTTTATATTTATATATATTATGAGAATTGTCCAATATTTACCACAAAGATTCCTATGTTTGCATTTTAAGAATTATGAGAAAAAAAATGACTGTACGTTTTTTAGGAAAATAAATCAATAACAAAATAGATAATCTCTATTGCATTAACATTATAACTATAATCTAAAAAAATAATAATGTAATTTCCCCCCAAAATCGCAATTTTTAAGATAAGTTTTAAACTGTATTTAATTTTAAAATCCACACTGTGTTAATTTTTTATACAGAATCTATAAAAAACAACAAAAGCATATTACTAAAATCTAACGAATTAAAACATGCAAAGAAAATTTTTTTATAGGATTATGAGTTTATTTTTCATTGGGGAAAATATATCTTTTTAATTACACTGAAAGACTAAAACATGAGGAACACTTAATCAATAACGCGCTGTGGCGTCCATTGGCCTACAAAAAAAAAAAAAAAAATGGCTGCAATTTACCTTTGCCGTGGATGCCACAAGTTCATGTAAGATGACAGGATACATGTTCTTTACGAAGGAGAATAGTTTCTGACATCCGTTTCTTTTGACTGCGGGTAGACGGCCTACACTTAGGTGTTTGCTGCCTTTTCCCCTGTAATTAATCCACTTTGCAGCTCATGAACAACTTACCAGTCGGACTATTTCGGAGACACTCGTTTCGAGTTTCTGGCTATTACAATGTGCCCTTTTTTCAAATTCACTTAAATCAGCAGCCTTTCTTATCACTCGTAAAATTATGTGCAAGAATGATTCTTTATCTTCTCGTCCAGAATTCGTTGAAATATATGGCGATGTTCATAATGTTCTGGGTTAACATTGTACATTGAACCATTGTAATACAATTCATTTTTATTGATCCCTGTTATAACTAGTGTTAGTAATATTATTGGAAGAAATTTTGTTTTCATTGACATATCCAAAAATTAAAATAAAAATTGCTTTTTGCTAGAAGCAAAAACAACACATATATTAACAGATTAACAATCTTAATTATTATTTTGTTTTAGAAATATATGTGAGGTAGGGTGTAGTTTTTTTAAAACATATTTCACCTATTTGTGCTGATAATTTTTTATCCATTCCCTCGGTAATTTTTAATCCGAACTATTCTTTAATAGAAAATATTTAACATTACTATTTTTTCTAATGCTTAACACTATCACAAGTGTGAAACATTGTTTAAATAGAAATTTATAATTTTTGTAAAATAAAATAAGTCAACACATATTTAAAAAGATATATTTCTTGCGAAATTCTTGTTTCTACAGAACTATTGCCCTAATAAGTAATGTTAATTAATTTTAATATATTCTATTAATTTCAGCATAGTTCGTAGAAACTGATTATTATTAACAGACTGTAAAGATTCTAAATTAAAAATAAATGTATGTCTTCATGGCTCAATTAAAAATTCAATATAACTGCTTTACTGCACTGTACATAAATAATGTATGCGGTAAATTCACTAAGCAATGGAACATTGGAATTTCAAATGAAATCCAATAAGTCCAATCTCTATTTTCAAATATCAAGAGAAGAAGATACAAACTACGCATTCCGACGAACAATTACAGCAATCATGAAGGCTATTGATTTACGGAATGCAATTAGGAAATTCTAATACCAGGGCGAATTATTCAATAAGAAAGCAACCAGTCAAAGTTTAATTTTATTCGTTGATTTTGTAGAAGAAAGCGAACGGGAATTATTTCGACCAAACAAAATTGAATGCAATCATTTTTGAGAAAACTGTATAAGTTTTGTTTATGCGAAAGAAAACAAAAGATGCTTAGGGGAAGCTGAAGTTAGAATTTTTTTTGTTTTGTGTGAGCACACGAGATGTTATTGGATTCAAAAAAGAAAGATCTCGTTAATAATGTTTATCATAAGAAAAAAATGAAAATCGAAAAAATAAAAACTTCACGAACAAGAGGGGAAAAAATATATTCGAAAAAATCCTTCTTTGCCAGATACTTCAGTCATGATTTCAGTAAATTAATGATGCTCCGTTTTTGTGGCTGAAACAGAAAATTGTTTAACGAAAAAAGAGGATATACCATGTAGAAATTTAGAAACTCATTTTCCGCTTTTAGCTACAAAGATACGGATAGTAGTTTATTATGTTCATTATCTTAAAATCTCTCTTTTTGTTTATTCAGACACATTAAAATGATAACAATGGGATTTTTTTTTCTTACGAACTCAAGAAGTAGGATAGTTTTTTTTTCTTTTTTTATCTTAGCAAAGCAATATCTATCAAACAAGAATTGGATGACGTAATTATGAACGACATTTTCAACGTATGACGACATTATCTTTATTAAACCTCTGGAATCTTGTTGCAAATGATTGTATTCTTAACAGACATTTTTAATGAAATCGCACAATAGCTTGTACTAATTACAGATCGTTTCTTATTTTCTTTTAGTTTATCTCAAATGTTCATTATCTAATTTATAATTATGGAGTCTTTTGAAAAACAACAAAAAATATTTGAGATATTGCTACTCTGTATCATTGATAGTTGATTACTTTGTCATTGAAATAGAAACAGTTTTATGCTTATGTTACTAATAGTTTGTTTAGTTGCTTTAATTATTCAATTATAGACGAAAACATTGAATTAATTTTTTAGATAGAAATTTAACCCAACCTCACATAACTTGTATGTTCATTTTTAGCTTATTGATTTCTCTACATGGTGCATCTTAATTAAATTATTTTTTACAGCAGATACAACATGAATTGCCTTTTTTTTTATTTCAATATGTAATTGAATTCTTTCATGCCAATATTTAAGTAGTCTATGCCATATAATTCTCCAAGTTCAATTTTAAAATATTTGTTTCTAAATAAAAATAATATGGGATTTTATAAAGTGTATTGAATTTGTGTTCAGAAATTAAATATGCTGTTTTTTCAACATATATTCCATAAATTCTAGTTTTATCCTCTTTACAAAAATGCTTATCAATAAAATGCAGTATGCAACTCTTCATTCGTAGTTAAAATATGTATTCCGTATTAAAATTATTTAATGTTTAATATTGTTAATCTTTTTCCTGGAGGTCTTTTTTAAAGATGACTTCAATTACATTTTTTTCAATTACAATTTTCAAGACCTAATATAAAAACCCTTAACCAGTTGAAGATTAGCATATATTTCACTTATGCAGGATCTTCATTTTAATTCCTGCTTTTAGAATTTCACTACGAGAAGAACACAAAATAGCAAATTTATAATATACTATTAATGGATGTTATCGTCTTTTGACCCATAAATTAATGTTTTTAAATACATTGTTGTATTTTAAAAAGTTTGATACAACTTTCTTATTCCCATAACAATAAAATTATTATTCCAGTACATTTCCGAGCCATATTTCTCTTAAGGATTCTCCAGATATTCTCAGTTAAATCAGGGTTTGATTCCGGGGTATTCAAAGGAAAGTTCATTTAATATGTAACTTATCGTTGTTTTCTGCGTCGCATGGCATGGCTCATTTTGTTAGAAAGAATCACATTTCTTGTTTAACAACGTTTGCACTCGTAGGCAAACATTAGTTTCAAGAACACGCATGCAATCTGCTCTTTTTATCGTGCTAGCACAGAAATACAAACTCGTAAGTTTTATATCAGTGCACATTTGTCAGACTATTACTTGCCATTTCAAGAAAACTTACATTATGTTATTCAAACAAAAACCGATTATTCTAAATGCAGCGTTGAGTGAGGTATTTATTTACTCTGCCATCTGAAATCTTTGAAGATAGTTACAGTGTGTTCGGGAATGCAAATGTACATGATATTTGTATAAGCTACATGCTCCTTGGTTAATGTGTCCCTATTATTGCAGACAAATTACAATTCCATTGTCTTTAGAATTTATAAATATTGTGTTGATCAAGCAAAATGTCTGATTATTCCATTATCAATCTCCCTAATGCTTGCCCTGGCTTGCCACAAAATGTATCTAATAAACAAAACAAAGTTCACTGCATAACACTTTCTAATACGTAACACTTCATTAAAATATTTTAATGTATGTAAATATAACTTTTGTATGGAGGGTGATAAGAAAAATTTTTAAGAAAAGTTGAATTAAAGTAAAATCCGGTGCAATACTTTTCAGCTGCATTTTTTAAATTTTTTTATTTATATTCGCCGTGTCACGCCTATCCTCCTTCCTCCCTTTTTACGAAATAATTTTAAATGTTCTTATGTTTCGAAGTCATTAATTCGATAAATTATCCCATAACTTTGAAAAAAAAAATAGTATACTTCTAGAACTATAACTCTTAAAGTTCATTATACTAGTATTATTTTTTTAAATAAACAGTATTTTGACCCATGCAGATTTCTAATTTCTGTTGCTCTCATCCATTTTCTTTATTTTTTTTAAAGCTATCATTTTTATAAACGGTGTATAACGCACTCTTATATATTTCGATATTATTTTTGTGTTTACAGAACGCGTTAGAAGCCGAAGTTTACGGTATATTCCTTGAAAAATGTCACAATGCTTGTTTGTAATTGCATAAGTTATTCATGTTTTATAATTATTTCGATAAAAATTAAAGCTATCTGATAAAGTTCATATGAATTTTCGACAATGAGAAGAGTCAAAACGTAGTGAAAAAAATTATAAAATAAAATTCAATTTCAATATTTTTTAAACCTAAATATATTACAGTAACAAAAAGAACTAAAACATAGTAAAAGACTTTTACTTCAGTTTGCTTACAATCTGTGAATATTTATTTATGATCTTAAGATGTATGCCATCATGCTGTTATTTTATGCTAAATTTAAAAAAAAACAAAACATTTTCTTACTTTTTACATCATTTTTTATACCAAAAAATATCTGTATTGATATCTTTAAAGATATCCTGAATCTTAGACCCACAGATTCATTTCCTTTGTTTTTCTTACTATTTAGGACTATTCAGTATCAATGATATTTTTTTTAGAAATTACTCATGGTAGATCGGTATAGAATGCTGATAGTTAACCCTTAACTTCGCACTGTTCCATTTCTGCAACATATGATTTATTTTAATTTAACCGACTCAATACTTTTTTAATTACATACAAATCACTTATCTGAGAAAAAAAGATTACTTGCAACGAAATACATGCTAATTTTGTCACTAGATGGAAGCATATTTTTTCCAGAAATCACAACTATTATAAAACTCTCTGATGCCTCAAGAACTGTGTTTTTGCTATAAAAAATAATCCATTATATTTTATGCTTTATCTTGTTTATTGACGAAATAAATTACCAGGTAAGAAATTTAAACATTTTATGATGAATAATAAAATCCACACATAAAAAAGAGTTTGTAGTTTACAGCACTACTGCGCAGTGTTGCACTTGCAACACACAAAATATGACTGAAATTCAATTTAAAACTGCTTAGTTTTTTTTTTCATATTTTCCCCTTTTATTATTACTTGAGAACTAGCTAATATAATTTTCACACATAGAAATTTAAAAAATTGCGACGTTAAGGGTTAATATTGTTCGAATGTTAGCAGAAACTAAATTTGCATTTCTCTTTTAAACGAATGTTATTTCCAAGCCGATATTGTAGGACTTTTTATATCCTTCTAATATCTTTCAAGACAAATTGAAGCATACTCATTGTAGTAGAGTAAACCATTGTTCTGTTTAAAAAAAAGAAACGAGTCTTTCAGTAGTCGCATATGATGTGTAACATCTGACATGTTATCGTGGTAAATACGCAATATGAACTTTTTTCTGATAACAATATGAAAAAATAATCGGATATGTAATTGGAAATAATTTTCTATCGAATAGTTATATCTTTAATGAAAATTGTATTTAATTAATAAAAGGAGTAATATGTAATATTTTATCAAAAATAATTATTCTTGTTCAATTTGAGGAAGAACGGAGGCAATAGACTTATGATAACTAAAATATGACACATATACTTGTGATTTCAAAGTATTTAAAAACCATTGAAAAACAGCGTCAATAATGGTACCACTGTTAATAGTCGAAATATTTTGATTTGTGTTCATTTCGAGCTTGAGTTCATCATTCATAAAAGCTATGAGTGGCTCAGCTTTTGACAAACTGAAGTTAAAGTTAAAATCACCACTCAAAATTAGGGGAAGCGAGTGATAATTTTTTTAAAAGAGTAGAACCACCTTCGTTATATGGTAAAAGTACAAAATGTAGGGAATCTTTAAACTTTGTTAACCGTTTGATTCGAAGAAATGTATACGACCACAGAAATCACTGTTTGCCCATTTTCAAACAAGCATTCTGCCGCACTTATGTCCCCCAATATCGTGACTAACGGATTTAGAGTCAAGCGCTCGAGTGCTTGATGGCTACTACAGTTTGACCTCCATGCGAGGGTAGCAAATAGACACAACCACGCACTCTTATTGGTCAAATCAAGTAGCTCGTGCTTACGTCACATCCTGTTACACACATCCGTCCTTTTTCACGAAATCACTCCCACAAATATCCAGCAACCGAGAGGAAAGATGTTACACACTACAATTGTTTTTGCTCGCGATTATATGAAAAAAGTATTTCGTTAAAAGATACATGTATTTTTTTTCCTAACAAAGAAACCAATGAAGTTTCTATTAAAGTTCAATAATTCCTTGAGAGTGGTATGAGACAGGCAAATCAAATTTCAGTAGGGCAGTTTTTGGTCGTGTCTCAAATTAGGAAGTCGCTGGATCAAAGGCAATGGAAATACCTTGTATGTCACTGAAGTTTTTTTATTTATTTATTTATTTTTAATCACATGGCAAATCATATAGAAATGATAAACATTTTATTCAGTTTAGACAGTTTTTCATATAATTTTAACAAGCAAAGAATATACTGTATTATCTAATGTAATAATGCATTTTTTTAATGCTTGTGTATAGAATATTTATAACTTCTAATTATATAATCTCAAAAACATTTCTTGATTTAATATATATTTTTTTCTCTTTTACAGTGTAATTATACAACGTTATACCAAAAAAATTATAAGAATTCAGAGGTTTGTTTCTTTATAATGACATCACACATATATCAAAATATGTTTTTCATTTGAAAGAAAAAAAATACACTTCCCACTCGTTTATAAGAAAGCAACTCTAACAAGATTGCTTTTAAAAACTTCAAAAAGATTCTGTACCCAAAGGATTAACCTCCCAGCCTTTCGGATGCACAAAAAATAAAAACTGTATACATAAAAGCATTTTTTTTTTTACTTTGTGAGTTTTTATAAAAACAAAAACTCCCACCACAAGTTTTTTGGAATGGTTTGTTTTTATGCCCATCGCTCCCAAGCGACCATTTTTCGAGTATTTTTGTGTGTGTTTAGGGGGAAAAAGTTATTTTCAATTCCCCTTCTTGTCTCAAAGCAGAAGAACATATAAATATACCCACTTTTTTTTTCTCCTCTGATGTTGGCTAAAATCCAAAATTATATATATTTATAAAACATTTTTAAGACATATCAACTGGAGAAATGGCAATGGTTATTTTAGCTCTTCCAAAATTAAGAATGATACTTTTCAGAATTTGATGAGCTATAATCTGTTTCGGTAAATGTATTTTAAAGGTAATAAAACCTTTTCATGGCTCATATATTTGTGAATGAAGTCATCATACTTGTGCTTGTAATAATCTGAGAACATTTAACACAAGTATGTCTTTTACTTTCATTAAATGGAAAAAATAAATATTATACCAAGTACATTTTTCGTTCATTTGTTACGAAAAAAGTTAGAAGCTCTTATATTATTTTATTTTTTCTTGGATGCTGAAAATAATTATTTTCTGACTTATAATGTTATTATAAAAACTAAGCGGGGTTGTGTACATCTTAAATTAGTGTAAATAATATAGATCTGGGTGTTAATTACATTAATATTTTTTTATGTTGTACTTTTTTCATGATAACAAATTGTAATATTTGCAAGCAACGCGTTGTTTCTTACATTATAATGGTATTTCATTAAAAACTTGGCGATATATTAGCGATGTAGCCAAGTTGGTATCATTTTTGGGGACTTGGTGACCATATTGATGCTTCTGGAAATTACTGTAAATTTTTAAATCATGATCTATGACGTAAGTGGATTTTTCGAGAAAGCGCTGGAATGTACAGAAAGGGGGACAAGGCAAACCGTTCGTGGCAATCTTCTTCGTTTAAATTCATTTTTTTGCACACCATTTTATTAACTATTCCTTATGTATTAATAATTTTTTATGACATCACGAAAAACCTCTTTTTATATAAAGAACGATTAATTAAAGTTCGTATAAATACTGTGCAATAAGATATAATTTATTTGTTTTGATCCGTTAAAAAAAGTTAGCTTTTATTTGACCTGCTTATTAAAGTTATGTTTGTTTAACTAATTAACATCGAATATTTATATCCACCGAATTATAAAAGAGGGATCTGAGAAAATTAGTAGTTCTTCATGCTGAACTAATTAATAAATATCACCTAAATAGGAAACATATTTTATTGTTATTTTTTTTTCAATTCCTATCTCTTGATATATTGATAATAAGTTATTTAATGCTAGCTTAGATGAATACACTGTATTGGTTGTCTTTTCATTGCCTTGCTCATTCGAAAATTAACATCTACATCAAAATTAAAAACAATTTAAAAAAAATAACGTTTTTTTCTTGTACAACGTACAAGGGAAGCAGTTATGTTGCGACAGCCTTCACTTATATATTGCTCCTCCAGGATAATGTTATTTTGCTTTCACAGTTTCTTCCTTTAATTCTACAAAAGTCATGGTTATTTCATTTCATACAAATAAATAGATTTCACCGTAAATTAATATGAATTTATTTTCCTTTTTTGGGGCAAATGTTCTAGTATGAGAAAAAATAGCATAAGCTGGGAATGGTTTTGCAATTCAATCTATATTCTTATACAATTTACCAGTTTTTTATGTATTTTGGTTACCAAATGTATGACATTTTAAAAATGGAAACTTTTCCTATTGTTCTGCGTATAGTTTTATATAAATTCAATGTACTTAATTAAATATTTAGTTTTCTTTACAATTAATTATGTTTTAAATTTATAAATGGCAGATTTTTTTTTAAATATGTTAGTGTAGAAATTTCAAATTGAATTGCCCCAAAAAAACACCTTTTGTACATACACACATTTATTAAATATTGCTGTTTTAATTGCTTATTTATAAATGTATACTTCATCTTATAATACGTTATGATTGCATGTTTTAATATTATTATCATGAACGCTTAAACGCATAGCACAAATTTCCATTACATGTTTTTACAAAATATTTAAAACAAATTGAAAGTCTTGGCAAAGTAAAATGAACTGAAGGTTTTTTTTTTCCAAAGTATATAATTTTCCCAATAAAAGGACTAGCATTTGATCCAGTGAAAGAAAAAAGTAAACTAAGTTAAGCCAAATTGAAACATTTAAATAAAACAAAGAAGTATTCAAATTACAGAAAACAATCTTCCACTCATTCTCCTTCCGTAACTTTCTTCAAAAACAAAAACAAAAATGAACAAAAACTAGAAAAAAAAAAGAACATTCTGATAGTTCAAATATTTTTTCCGAGAAATCGGAACAGGCAACCGAAGTTGAAACTGTGTTTTTTTTTCCCGAAGTAAATTAAATTATTTTCTAAATTACTAAGACATTTTTATTGTTTCTGCAGCCTAAGACAATTTTTAATGGAACTGTGTTAGTTGTGAATTAGATTTTGAAACTCTTTAGATTATTAAGTTACTTAGAAATGGAAATAGTTTCTTTTTTAACTTTTTCGATGTTGTTTTTATACACTTAAAGCTAAACAAATCACCAAAGAAACAAAAAAAAAGTTTAAAAGGGGGAAAAAAAAGTCGTCGAAGAGAACTGTCCGTTCATCTCAAGTACCCATTTTCATTTAGAAAACAGTGAACAATGTAAAGTTAAATTGTTTTTTATATAAATTTGTCTCTGTGTTTTTTTTTTCTTTCTACGTGACTCACTGTCTGCTTTTAAACTAAAATTGGATTCTCACAAGTTTCTTTAGAATTGTTCTAAAAAAACACACATTCACATATAATTAACTAAAATGAACTCAAAACCGTAACTTAAATCAAAAATAATAATGTTTATCTAAATTTTGTTCAGTTGAATTTGAAACATATTATGTTGATAAAATAACTTTTATTACTATAATTGAAATACTCGCAGAAAAAAAAAAAAAAAAATACCTTTTCGTATTATGTGCGAAACAAAATTTTGTATAAATGATTAAAACAGTCAAAAACGCTTACAGCATTTAATTTCAAATTTCATAAAATAGGTTTCAAAGAGGTATGATAAATTATGAATGCAAAATATCCTCTTTATCAAAAACCTTTACACTGTGTATACCATTGACATCAAAATTAAATTATAAATTTACGTTACAGATTTAATTAATACAATTTACATAAACTGCTTACAAATGTCACTTCAGATAAGGAATTCAGTAATAATTTTTTTAAATAAATTTTAGTTCCTTAAATAAAATATTAGTAAAAATTGTTTTTATATTATGAGCCAAACAGAACTTTAAAGTAATAATAATAATAATAAGACCAAGCAGAAATAACATAATATTTAATTTTCATTTTTTGAAAAATTGTCTCAAACAGATATTATAAGTTATGAAACACTCAAAATATTCTATTTTTCAGGATCATTTATGCTGCGAAAATCACTGGCATCAACGTTAAATTATAAAGTTATATAAACATTACATAGATTAAATTATCATTCAAATCGTATGTAATTCGCATCAATTCCTTATAAATATGCCCTATCTCATTTAGTATATGCAACAAACTATTTTTCAAAACGTTAAGAATTATGAAAATTCAGAAAATGCAGTAGAATCTGTCACATGAGATTAAGATCGAAAGAGAGCCTCAAATATTTATTTATATTAATTTAAGAAAAAAAAACAAATATGCAAAAATAATAAATATTTAATGTCTGTTACTTTCTAAGCTTCATTAAATATGTAGAGAATCGCTAATTTGTTTATTTTATATGTGTTATGCGATGATTAATATTTCATTAGCTGCATTTACGCACGTTTACTACAGACTAATTTGCAAATGATGAGATATCAACTTATGAAAATTGGTTTTTACTTACAAAAGATTCCCCTGAAGCAGAGGCTCTCAAACTGTGGATGACGCCTCCCTAGGAGGGCATACTAACTCTACAAGGAGAAGGGGGAAACGAGCAAATTGAAAATACGAAAACGAAAGTTGATTTAAAAAAATATTAATTTAATAATAAGCAAACAAAATGCATTATCCCTTTAAGACCAGAATTATTTTTTTTTATCTTCAAATATTAAACACTTCTGGTTATTAATACTATTTGGATCCCAATTACATTGGGAAAAATAATAATAAAAAGCCCCCCCCCCCCCATGGAACGTAGACGGTACCCGCACGATCGTGCGGGTTGGGCGTTATCTGTGAAACAAGTCACCTATGAAAGTTCACGAGATGCATTTTTAGCTATATAAATTGATAGAAGAAACAATCTTAATTCAATTAAAATTGTTACAAATAAGGAAATTATTAATGTATAAGTAGCACTTCTATTAATTCGTTATTTATTTACTGTAAAAATCTTTTGTTTTTGACAAGTATAAATAACCATTGCATTTTTCACAATATGTTTCCGAATATCTTTCGTAGTTTTAAAATCAGCACTTACGAGGCTTTGAAATGTCATCAACACATTAAAAATGGCTAAACATGTTAGTCTTTTATCCTGGAAAGGCCCGGATAAAAGCCGTGACGTGTTCATGAGATGGATTACAACGCTTCGATCTTTTTGCGAGTGGAGTTACAACACTGTTGTCTTCATCATCAGATAAAATACTTTTGTTAGTAGGTTGAGAAGCTGATAACGCTTCAACAATCTCTAGCTTAAATTTTAATTTTTCCATCCATTTTGATTTTTAGAGGAATTTTATTTTATATTGCATCTTGTTTGTACAGAAATCAATAATTGGCAACAGCTAAATTAATATAATGAATGTGTTCAAAAGACTTTTTCGGTAATGAATGATCCAAAATTGTCTTTTCATTTCAATTATTCCCATGCGTTTGTTCATCGCTCTCATATAAACTTGATTCTCCTTCCAGTATACGCGATTCATATGTTTTGTTCGCAGCATTGCCATCATCCGAGAGGTCACTAAGTTCTGATCTAAGTTCAATCTGATTTATTTATCAATTGCAAAATTTCTTCTTTTGTGAGAATTCTTCTCATTTTAGACTCCTGAAAAAGTTTTGGGTTAAAAGTTAATACAGTAGTCCATGAAAAATAGTAAAATGTATCAGAAAATTTTATATTGTGTAATATATATATATATATATATATTTAAAAAACAACATACTAACTCCCAACGGAAAACCCAGATAATCGTGCGGGTAACGAAATCCCGAGTCCTACAAGCAACAATAATTGCGTATAATTAATATTCTTTTCTATTTTACAATTATTCAAACATTAATAGAAAAATGTGTTTTTAAGCAATTAGAAATATATTGATATTTACCTTTCGTTGTATTTGAAAACTAAGGTTGATTTGCCAGCTGAAATTAAAACATGACCACAACCATCGTCTGTTGATAAAAAGTAACACTCTACACTTTCTAAAAACAGGCTCAATCGTTATATTTGTGATTTACTTAAATACGACTATTCCAGAAGTAAAAAAGTATAAGAATGTCTAACTCGCACGATCATGTGGGTTGGTTCTTAAAGGGTTATATACTAATAATAAAAAATAAAATACACATTTACACTGATATAGTATAAATGTATTAATACTTCAGAATGTATTTTATAATTAATTTAACAATAATAATTAAAGAACAAATTTAATAATTACCAGTGTATCCATGGGCTAGTCATAAGTAAAATTATATACAAAAATAAATACTTATCTTGATTATGTGTACTCTTAACTGCCGATTAAAAGTTACGCTATCAATTTCCCGATGCCACTACTTTCCACCTAAGTGCATGTATGTGATGTATTGGGAGAGGAAGAAAAGGAATGAAAATAAATAAATACTCTAAAATAAATAAACCCTTCACAAAAGCTTTCAAGATCCTTTTATTCGATTCCAAATTCTTCGGAATAATTTTATGGATAGCAGTGCACAGAAAAGTTCAGACATCGGAAAGACGTACATATATGCCCGGGACAATTAATTCTTACAATATATTGCATTTGTCATAATTGAGGGTTGCCAGATCCTTGAGAGGTTGGACTTGTACGAAAAAGGAATGTATGGACACAATTAAATGGAAGGACATCGACACAATTATTGGCCTTATGATGCCTCGTTTAGTAACTGCCTGCACCGATGGTTCCTCAGACTCAGAATGCAATAGGGGATAGATCTGGTGTCTTTCTTTAGTACCCAGATAATAGAACTTCAAGGCACAAGGTCTCAGCAGGGCAAACTGCTTCCAACTTCACGTGTGAACATAAAACCAATTAGGACAGGCCTAGATATTTACCTTACATGGACAAACATTGCTAGTTCCAAAGGCATCATTGTGCTCTTGAATTGTAGATCTGCTCTTGAGGTCATCAAGGAAGGGAAAATGAGGCTCATCCAAGAAATCAATTCACTTCTATTCTCCATTCGTGCATTGGGCAAATCATGTCCCACCTGTGTATCCCTGCCCATGTTGACATCAAAGGGAACGCGAGAGGGCTAATTCCCTTGCCAATGAAGCCAGAACACTTAAGCCTCTAACTTCGTCTACTACGGTCTTTGATGCCAACGTAGTAGCAAAACAAAAGCTCTGCTCAAAAACTCAAGAAAAACATTATCGCTGCCAGAATTAAATTATAGCCGAGAAATTACGTCAACAATAACTAGACTAAGGATAAAGCATATTAAGGTCATGAAGACTCTGCCCGATGGTTCCAGATCATATGTGGAATACAGGCAATGTTCTGGCACAATACTGAATCTCAAACACCTTTTTAGCTTCAATTCCATTGTTTTGTTGCCCTTTTTAAAATAGACAATGACTGTACCATGGACATTCTTTACTCGGATCGTGCCATGGATGCTGACATAGCAGAGATTCTCGCCTTTGGCAATATCTGACTATATCCTTATGTTCTATTATTACATCATCGGCATTTTGTCATACACGACAACAATAATTAACTCTTTGGCTGAACCAAACATTTATAAACGACGGTGGCACTTGAGAGGTTAAAGTCGTATTGTAGCTTTAGAGGCAAAGCATTCAATACATTGCTATTGTATGGAAGGGGGTACGATGAAAATAATGATTTACTATTGGGTCACAAATATTGGAAGTTTCAGATACACTACCGTAATGATCTATTGATTAAAATGTGTGTAACTTTTTACACATAAGAGTTATTCAACCTATAATACAGAAATCAAGTATTTAATTGCTTGCGTGTATAAGTTTTTATGTTTAATATTTAGAGAAAAGAAAGTCATAAAATGATTTAATTTTACTTCACCTGTGATTCAAGAAAGATACAACGAAATTTAATAGAAAGTAGTACACACGGACATAAATAGTTATCATCATAGAGCACATCATTTGCATAAAAGAAAACCACTATTGCGCTTTGTGAACACCATGTTAAAGTTTAATTCACATAAATGCTTACTTAAAAGGAGCAGCAAGTATAAAAAAAGTGGCTAGATATTTGAAAAGGTTTCTTTTAAACATATAATTCTGAGATGATAAAAGTCACAGTACCAGAATGCAGAAATCATTCATGATCACAAAATGATACTGTATTTAAACCATAAATAGAAAGTACCATTTTTTTTTTCTTTTAAGAAGTGATGTCAAGATTTGCGGAGGATATAATCAAAGACACTCATCAGAAGCTTGATCATGTTGAAGCACTACCCTAACGGCCAACAGCTTAGGCCTGCCTTTTCCAGCCCGATGTGGAGGGAAATAGGTGATATACTATAGATTATATTAGGTATTTACTATATGTACGAGTATTTCCCCACCACTAACATTAGCTATTTAGTGTTTTCATAACTTTCTGTAGAATTTCTGAAAGATTTTTCAATTGAATTTACAAACATATTTTCAAACTTTTAGAAATGCTCTGGACAAACGTCATGTGTGTGATGTGATCTTGAACATTTACTTATACTATCTTTACTACCTACACGAAAAAGTAATGCTTTTTTTCATTATTAAATTTCTTTTCATAGTTCAAGCGTCACTTTTATGCACGGCTTGTACACTACAGTTTCTGTATCACATACCGAATCTCTGATTTTCGATTCGGATCATTCCATGGTTTAAATAAAGATTGTTTACATCTCTACTGATGGTAATAAAATATAGGAATCTTCTTAAAAAAGTTAGGCTTTTTATTAAATTATACATATTTTTTTCGAGAATCTTCTAAAAATGGTTAAGTAATCCTTATTTTTTAAATCTTAAATACTTTATGTTGATTTTATTTTTTATTTATGCTATTTTTTGCTATTTTTACTTCGAATTGAATTACATTTATACACTCGATAACATTAGGATCGTACTAAAAATATCAAACACGGGATGAAATTACAGACATGCAGACGTTAGGATAGAAGATATTAATGGTTAGCGACGACATGAGAGATATTGCAGTGATTGATATACCCTCTATAAAATAAAATGAAATGCACTGAGATGGAATTATCCAAATGAAATGAAATTGTGTATGCACATATCTTAGGACGGAACACACAAATGATTAACTTTTGACTGTCAATGATAGACCATTTGTGGAGTTCCAGTGGCTTACAAACGGAAGAAATTCCAATGTTAAGGCATAATTTCCACGTGTAATTGGTTCCATCGACACACGTGGGCTGTAATAATGTATCGCAGATGTATGTATTCAGGAAGAAATGGCACCAATAGAAAGAGGATATGTCGAAGAATAAATGGAAGAATGGTAAGTTTAATTATAGTAAACATGATATCAAGGTCGATCTACTGTTTATACTTCTATCTGCCAAGTTATGTTATGAAAGTACGATAAAAAATTGCGTATTTTTATTACGTATTTCAAATCTACATTTTAGATTTAAAGTATACATTTTTTTTTTTACTTTGATCATAATAATATTAGCACAGAAACATAAATGGAAACATAAACACGAACGGCTCGGGTTGCACAGCTAAATAATCGGAAAAAATGCATACTTACAGAAATCACGGATTGTGCAAATTTTGCTACATTTATGTTGCCTGTGGAGATCGCGGGATGCTCAGCGTGAGGGTTAATGATGATGATAGGAATACGTGAACCATAGCCATTCAAAGTACACTCTACTACATGAAAAAAACGACACACCAAGAAGGAGGTACCCGATTGTAATGAAATTTCGTATGCTAATAAATTTCAAAATGCAAATGATTAAAATTTGGTGTCAAAGAAAGAATAGCAGAAGCTACAGGGCATCGGAACTGCGCATTCAGCAGGTGTGTATAAAAAGCAATTCTCAATATGAAGATGAAAATTTCTGTTGTATTGAGATTTAGGATACCTTTGAACAACTGAAAAAATGTATAACCGTAAGATTCGAGCTCATTACGACCAACTGTCAGAGTTTGAAAGAGGTCGTATAATTGAACTGAAAGAGGGAGGTTGGACAAATCGGAGAATCGCTCGTCATAAGGGTCGAAGCGATGCGACCATTAGAAGATGCAGGCAAGAAGGAGTGGACAGTGTCAGATTTTAGCGTCACGATGGTAGCGGTCGACCTAGAACCTCAGAAATCGGGAGGACAGATTGATTGTCATATAAGCTACCGCAGTGCCTGATTCATCGTTATCAACTATCAGACGTGCGACCAGCACATGAGTGTCCAATATGACCATTCACAGATGGCTGAAGGAGCAAAATTTACGCTAGTACAGACCATTTCATTAAATGCCCATCACGCCTGCACTATGTAAAGCCAGATTACAGTGGTACTTGGCTCGAACATGTTGGAATCATGCTGATTGAGGACGTATAGTATCTAGCGACGAATTCAGCTCCCAACTGTGTCCTGACAAACATCGAAGACGTATCTGGAGACGGACCAGGTGGCGTGCCGATTCCGCTTTCACTATTGCATTCAACAAGGAGTTAAAGTCTGTGGTGAAATTTCTATTGAAGCCGGACCCCTTTGGTCGTCATTAGAGGCACACTTGCAGCACGTCTGTACGTCGACGGCATTCTGAGAACTGGTTTGCTATTGTTTCTTTTGTATTATCCTGGCCTTATTTTTCAGCAAGATAATGCCAAACCACATACCACACTTGTTGCTATGAACTATCTTACAGATTATAAAACACTTCCTTGCCAGCCATATCGCCAGATCCTTCTCCAATCGAGCATGTCTGGAATATTATGGGAAAGCGACTGTATCTACCAGGGAATGTTGATGACCTGGCCTGACAATATGAGCAAATTTTGCAATAAATATCACAGGAGACCATCAGGGTGCTGAATCACTCTATGTCACTTCGTGTGGCAGCTTGCAACAAGGCTAGAGGTAGGTCAACTCCTTATTAAGCTCGTTACTTTGTAACTATGTAACTCTAAAAAAATCATTCAATTTTTCTGAAATTTTAGTCATTATTATTCTATATGTAATCTTTCTACCCACTAATTTTTGTTTCTATCGGACAACTCGTTCTTGGTGCGTCGTTTTTTGTGTGTTTGTGTGTTATAGAGTATATTAAGAAGAAAGCAGTCGACCGACAGCTATGAATAAGAATTAGATCAGAATGTTCATTCAATCATTACTCATATCTCCCAAATGCCCTTACTAAACATCTGAAGAGTAATTCACACATCAGTGGCATGAAATACTCTCCATAGGCAACTCAGTGAACGAGGATTAAGGTCCCGGAGATCTGTGCACCGATTGCCTCTCAATTTTGCACATTACCAAACTAATTTGCTGTGGTGCCGTGAGGATTTGATCTGCAAATCCTCCGACTTGTATAGAATTGTTTTCAGCTATAAAGCCTCTTCAAACTGAGCTTTTATATCAAGTGAATACGTATTAGGAGATGTCCAAGTTAGAAGTGGGATACTCGTCTTGTCTACCATGAAATATTCCAGAAAAAAAATTGTCGCGAACAATTCAATTGATTAGTTTACTATTATTATTAAAAAAAAAACGTTCTTTTTAATTAATATAAATTTATCTTTAGATATATTAATTTAATAAATGTTTGTAAGCATTATGAGAAGTTGATAGCGACTTTCCATTACTGCAGGCTTTTGAGGATTGAGTTTTATCAAACTTGAACATATACAAAAAAAAACACGGCATAATTTAATCGTCATTAGAAATATAATTTTCATTAGATTTTCAGGATAGAAATTATGCAACTGTAGACCTCTTTTGGTATTGATCGCGTTTGAAGATCATGGTTAACTTTCGATGTAAAACACGAGAGAAATAATGCCTTGAATTTTTTATGAACAGATAGCTTGAATCATGATTTAACGTAGCTCTCTCCGAATAAGTTCTATTTTGTAGGGACAGATAAAACGTTATCAGCAAAACAACAGTAACTAAAGAAAAAAAGCATTTTCTGTTTCTTAATGTCCTTATCAAAATTGAACTTCAAAAGCTCATTAATGCATAATCATAATTTTATATGGATAAATCACCAAAATTAAGTAAAAAATAAAATGGTTCTTTTTTTATTTATTTATCTCATATTTAATGGAAAAAAGCACTAGTCTTAAAATAAAAGCAAATTTAATTTCCTTCGTGAAATTATTCGAAGCATTCCGGAGGAATTTTTCAATTATTATTTAATACTTTCAATGATGGTTAATTTTAATTTATCAAAGTGCTTATACTGGAGCTGTTATTTTTTCCTCAGAGTAATTAGCATTTGCATTTCATGTTTCCAACATTAACAAGAGTAAGAATTAATTGCTTAAGAGATCTTTAATAAGCACCTTAAGCTGATTAACTTTCAAGAGTATTAGCAATTATAGTTTTGCATTTAGATTAGAAAAAACTATCGGGAATATTTAGTCTTAAACTCAACGTAAAAATTTACCTTGATGCTTAATTTTCTCATTTAAAGCAGAAAAAGGTTAGAGTACTTTATCAAAAACATGCTATCTTTAGCATTCATGGATATAAGAGGACATCACTTAAATTAAGCAATATAATTCAGTCAAAATACGATAATAAAGTCATTTAATAAATGCTTAAATTATTATTAAATTATTACACCCACCTTTCCTCCTCGAAATATTACCTTTCAAGTAATATAGATTGTCCATTATCTTCAATCTATTCTCATTAATTTATAAAAACAATCATAAAGTTTTCCATAATTATTATAAATATGATTATTATTTTAAATAGTTAATAATTTCAATTAACTGTCCTTTATTAATGCTTCAATATCATTTTGCTTCCCGTAAAATCTGGAGTATAACGCTCACTTTGAACACAAAAAATGAGATAGAAATTTACGGGTGCGCGTTATACGACGGGTATAAAATGGAAGGCTCTAAAAATGAAAAAAAAAAAAAGAAAAGAAAAGAAAGACAATAGCATAGGTAAAAAATAAATTTATACATATAATAGAAATTTTATTTACTTAAAATAATTGATATTCCTCGTGAATTTTTAAAGGCTTCTAGTTCTAAAAATACTCTATTTTTCTAAAGCTAAGAAAAATACTTCGAATGAATGACTTCAAAACATAACAGCATTACACAAGTATATTTAAGGTTCTTCGTAAAAAAACAGGAGGTACGCGTTATGAAGTGAATATAACTAAAAGTTATATATAAAAAGTGCAGCTTGAAAGTATAGGTGCGCGTTATAGGTCAGATTTTACGGTATTTTTTAAATAGATACAATGTGCGAAACTATTATACTATAATTATTCGAAATGTTTTCTTACGACACTGCATTTTAGAAATTTCACAATTAGTTAAGTCAGTGTTTCTCAAACTGGGGGAGGGGACGATACCCCTGCGAAAAAGGTGCTAGCATATCGAAAATAAAATATTTAAAAACTAATTTACTCGAATGAATCAAAACAAAATACTTTCTGAGACAATAAAAAATGCACTTTTACTCTGATATAATTTATAGGCGATATAAGCCATCTCTCTCAAAAATAAAAACTTCTTCAATAACTAATTAGCTATCTTTGATCCAAAAAACGAAATAAAAAACTTTTATTTGATTTGCTGTAATCTCATGATGAGTGATTTTTACTACTCTTTCAGAGAAAAAACAAATATCAGACCCATAATCGAAAAAATTTAAGAACATAAAAAATTCTCACTGTGATTATTTTTGAAATACTGTACATTATAACTGTAATCTGTTTTTGCTGTTAATCTGTTTGACTTTCTAAGTTATTGGTACAGTTAGTTATGACCCCTTTTTTATGCGTTCGTTTCTAATTTAGGGAAGTTGTAAGTAATGTATTTCTCTGTTGCGCTCTTTTCCATGCGCAAAAGTGTTTTATGATATTTGTAAAACCACGCACTTTGAAGGATTACTTGGCCAAGACTTATTTTTATGAGTATTCACAAACATATAAAGCATAATGAAAAACGTTTTACACAATTGTTTTAGCAGTAACATAAATATTATAATGAATATACTTTTTACCCGGAAGTGGTCACGCGGGAAACATAGATCACAAAATCGTTAATTCCGGCAAAACTTTTTATTTGTTACCAAAGTAAAATTCAAAAGTTCATGAAAGTAGGTAAGTTTACTTTCTCTTAATAAAATTATTCACTTGAATCGTTATTTGTATCGTGTACAATAAAATAATTATAAAAAAAAAGAATTAGACCTCGTGACCATTAACGCTAGTGTCGAGTGTGTGTCTGCCAACGGGATGAAACATTTTGAATTCTAGCTTTAAATATTAAAAATAAAACTATTATTCTTCATTGGAATTT
>BMAV01019104.1:68638-80044 GCA_019973955.1 Trichonephila inaurata madagascariensis
ATTTTTTTCAATATACAAGATAAAAATCACAATTTCAGTGAATAATTTAACTAAGAGAAAATATACTTACCTATTTCAAGGATTTTTTCAATTTGTTTTTCATAATTTGAGAAAATATCCAATAAAACTGAACTAAGTTGTTCCAAATGTGCATGACCTTAATAAAGGACACAAATCACAGACACTTTTCATTAACATTACAGGAAAGTTTTTTGCAAGCAAAACTGTCACATTTTGTTCACGTTATTGTAGTTTTATTATCATTTGATGATCGACAAATATCCTGTTGAACTTTTTCTTGCTTCTGTCTTTTTCACAGGGTGAAGTGCATTTTGCGGTACACTTATGGCTTCATATTTTCTTGATTAAGTTCTTAATGTAGCTATTGAAACTTTTCCTTTCGTTTCATGTTTATTGCTTTTCTCAAATTTATTTTTCGCTAACGTGATTAATATGCATTATTTCAGCAAGTGTTTCCCTTGTTTGATCAGCTTTAATTTCCTTTCAGAGAGATCACTGATGCCCAATTCTTTTTTTAAATTCTCATTTTCATTTATAAACCATAATCAGTCGTACAACATTACAATAGAAACCACTGTTACTTATAGAGGAAAATGCAGCGTGTTCAAGAGAATAATTTGAAAAAAAAATGGTTGCCCCGGGAACTTGGTCTAAACAAGTACCTTAAGATTCTAAAAAAAAAACGTTTGCCACTCCCAAAAAAGGAGATATGCTATTATTTCATTTTAGCTCCCATTAAGACTGTCATATTAGAGGATTCTCTGTCAAGGTCATTGGTAACAAATAAACAATTTTTCCAGAATTAACGATTTTTGCATTATATGTTAAACTATACTCATAAAAATAAATCTTGGCCAATTAATCCTTCAAAGTGCTCAACACATGATTATCCATGTATCATAAAACTCTTTCACATTGTGAAAAAAGCGCAACAGAATTATATAATTTACAACTTCCCTAAAAAAAGGGATGCAGATAACCATACCAGTAAGTTCGAAAGTCAGCAAAAGTAAAATTTTTGGTTAAAAGGAACGTAAAAAAAAATCTCTCATCGTAGGATTACAGCAAAGCAAACAAAATGATTTTTTCATTTAGTTATAGGATCAAAGATAGCTAATGAGCGTTCAAAATAGAATCTTTTATTTTTGATGACCTTTTTTCACCAGATGATACATATAAATTATATCTATGTAAATATGTATTTTTTTATTGTATCAGAAAGTATTTTGTTTTACTTCAATCCAGTAAATTAATTTTTTTAACCATTTATTTTCAATATGCTCGCGCCCCACAGTTTGAGAAACAATGATGTAGATACCATATTTGCACCATAGTGATTTGTGCAATAATGTATACAATTAAGATTGAATGCTTAAATTTTAAGAGAAATATATCTTTACTTTGATTGTAATGCCTGCATTTGAGTAAAAAAAGAAAAGCTTTATTTTTAAAAATAAACTTCATAAAGCATTTTTTGTAATCTAAGTATTTGTAGTATACACACATGCATAGATTGAGTGTTTGTTAGATATTAAATAACCAAATCTAAGGTATAACTTAGATAAAGACACTTTAGGAATAAATTATATTTTAAAACAGACTGTGGAAGAGAATGCTTGGAAATCACACAATGTAGAAAGCTGTTAGTGATAATGTAATATTTGCGATATATATTAAGTGACTGAATTCGAAATATTTTACGATAGTAGTAAAAAAAATTCAAAAAGTTCTGGGAAAAAATAATGCCATTAAAGCTATAAGCAAATTGTGTTTAGTTTTGGCTTTGCACAAGCATTTAAAATTTTGTCCACCTAAATGGTCTTATTATGGCATGGTTATTCACCGATACTGTATATAATATAAGTGAATATATTAATTTAAAAAAAACGTTTATTAGTATGAATCTTATCGTCGTTTTCAGTTTATGTAACGGAAATGAAAGATGCTTTTTTTTGCTGATGTATGGAAGTAATTGCATTCTATTGCTGTTTTTAAATGTTATTTCTTACCAGCATTTGTGGATAGACACTTTTCTCTAAACTTTAAAGAACTGAATGGAAGCCATAACGTCATAACGAGTAGGTCTTCTTAATCTTTTTCAGAAATATACAATGAACTACATTTCTAAAACTCATTAGAAAAGAGGATTGTGAGATTGTGAACACATAAGATTGTGTTTCATAGTTAAATTCAAAAACGCTGCTTAGAAACAAACCATCTTAATATCCAATTTGTTTTATACAAAAATATATTATTAAAAATGATAAAATAATATTTATAGCCTTAAAATATTTATAAATATACTAAAATAATATTAAAAACAACATAAAGAAAATTCTAACCAATACTATTAAAATTTTATTATATTTACTAAATTAAAATTATTGCCATATATATCAGGAATAATTGTAATTGAGTAGAAATTTCAGAAGACGTCTTTATATTTATTTTATTAAGAAGCACTCTTAATATAACAAAAAAAGCAAATAAAGCCATGCCTTTAAAATTCACATGTTTGACAATGACAATAAACAGCATGTGAGAAAAAAAGCATTTGTGATAGCTAATTAATCTTAAAAGGAAAATATATTGATGAGTCTTATTGAATTCTTATGAAATATACAATAAAACTAGATGCCGAATTTTAATACTTTTAAATATTTACTTCATAAAATCTTAATAAATTTATATGCATTAAACTTAATGCTGTAAACATTGCTGAAGTCAGGCTTTCCTGTATAAGACTTTCTGCTACCACTCAATGCAGAGTAATTCAAGACAGGTTATAGGAAGATACAACAGTTTCCATCCTATAACAAAGAATCTCTTTCATCGATTAAATCTCTGCCTTGTCAAAACCTTTCAAAATTGTATTTTTCTTAGCATAAAACTCCATCAGCTATTGAAACTATTCTATGTAACGTGAAGCCTTACCAATTCAACTTACATTAAAAAAAACGTTAAAATCCCATTTACTACACTGAACCGGTCTCTATCGCAGTAAATATTTTACTAGTCCAATAACAATAAATGTGTTTTGTATCATTATGGGTTCCGAGTAGAAAAATGGCTTTGAATATGGATACTTATCTCAGTTTCTGTAATGTTATACTATAAACGCATAAACTGATATTTCTCAAAGAAATATTTCACAACAATTAAGCATATTTGACTCATTAAAGCTCCATTTCGAGAGCGAACATTTACCGAAAGGTAGATACAAAAGTTTTGTAGATACATTCCTAAAATTACTATTATTTTTTTTTAGATAGAATAATATAATCAAAACAATGTTACAGAAAAAGAATTTTTGGGAAGAAAAAAAATGTCGATGTACCCATAAAATGAGGCTACGCATTCTATTCTGGGGACACAACACATTTCTTACATCATTGAACAAACTTCTCCATATGTGGACAAAATCTCACTGAATTTCATCTCAGTGAAGAAGAGCACTATAAGCAAATTATTCGTTTTTTTCAAGTTTCATATGGAAATGTTCTGTACAAGTGTATAAGGAAGAAAAATGAAGCAAAATTAACACTATGTTAGAAAAAATCGCATTTTGAAAGCAAATTATGTAGTGGTTGGGAATGCACCTGACAACGAATAAAATTGAAAATTTGGCTGATAATGGCTTCAGATTATGTACATGTTCTTCAGATGATGCTTTGCTCATCGTTATACATTTTGTGTTTCGCAAGAAACGTAATTTTTTCTGAAGAAATAATACCAGTACTCACACAGAGAGGCTAAAGAACTGCATCATTATAAAGAAAATGCTTGCATATTTTAAGTTAGACAGCAGGAAACCCCACTCTTTATCCCAATGAGAATAAGAAAATTTCTGCCGAGAAGTATGGTCCTCGGTTGTACCTATAATATACAATATAAGTACAAGATATTTGCAACGAAAGAAGAAAAATTAGTTCACAAAAATATTAGCTGATTTAATTTTTTTTTTTTTTTTTTTTTTTTGCCAAAATGTATTACTGCAGTTATTCAACGTTAATGAAAAGTAACATATTGGTATTAAAATTGAACGAAATATTTTATTTCTGTTCAGCAAAAATTAGATTTAACTGTTCATCGTAACTATGCGCAGTATATTAAATTGAAGCAAATAATGCTGCAGTGATGCACAATTTTTCTTTTTATTTCAAAATTTCCTCACATTTCTTGCTATTAGAAATACTCCTCGATGCTAACGTCGTAATTAAAGCCAATTGATTGTTTTGCTTATGTGATTAAATGTGTTAGTAATAATCAACTGTAACATGAAATTCAAAGAAATAATGATGTACTTTTATTAACATTTTAGCTTGATTAATGCAATATATTAGTAAAATATAAAAGAAATTGATATTAGAAATTCATCTTATAACAGCATTAATGCTTATTATGAAATTTATTTTTCAAAATAAAGTTAATGGTAAGAAATAATGAAGCGAAAAATCAATAATACACTTCATATAACAATTTATAACAAAAAAATAGAATAAGATTTAGTAAAATTTTCAATACTTTACGTATCATATAAAATACTCATTTAGAAACAAAAATGTTTTATTTTTATATTTATATACACGCTGATTATTAACTTATTAATTTATGATATTAATTTGATATTAATTTGACAATTAATGATATTAATATTAATTTTTAGAAAAAGTATATGACTTTCATTAGCATATATTTATTTCCATAAACTTTTAGTTGTGTATTAATTCTTCAATTTACAAATAAACTCCAAAATTTCTAGATTCATACGCATAATTATAAATTATGCCACAGATATTGCTATTATTAGATATAAGATGTATCTTTTAGTAATCAGGTTTGAGCTTGATTTCAACAGTAGATTGCCTCTGAGAAATATTTCGTGCAAATAATTGTTTTTTTATTGAGTTTATTCTGAAAATTCTTTACGACGAACAATGTAATAGACAGGTTGAATAGATATTCACTTAAAAAATTTACAGATTTTGAACTGTGTAAGTGAACGTTTTTCCCTTTCGCTTTTCTAAAAATAGGAGGAAAAAAAATTCCTACTTTTATAAATGTGACAAAAAAATGGTGTCGTAAAAGAACCAGTTCAAGGAACACGATATTCTTTTCTTACAAAATCGAATATACCACAGACGTTATACGGAACTTCTTATTTCCGTCCCAACACCTTGAAATGAATTTCTTAACTTTTCTTGCGTAGGAAACTCAACAATTGCTACCAGCTTCCTGTTCTGCGATGGAGATCTGCTTTCGCTTCTACCACAGTGAAACATTTATTGTATGTTAAAATGAAACTTCCTGAGAATGCAGTAGATACTGGGCAACTTGCCAATGGCTAGCTTTCACACTGTAAAAAGAACGATTTCTGTTCCACTTTTTCACATGGGTCTTTTTTTTTCTTTCACAGTTTGATTTTTCTTTATTTTATTAAAACGTAGCCATGTGTTGCAACACAGATGATGGCCCAGCATTTCTTATATAAATTTTCATTTTCTTATGCTATTCTTGAAAAACTAAACTTTTAAATATATTTATGAAAAATAAAAAAAAAATAAAAACATTTTTTTGCTCGAATACTCTCACGCTTTCGATCGAAGGTTTTCGACAAGTACTCTACTGTGAAAATTAAATAAACAGACTATTGTTTTTTTTGTTTTTGTTTTTTTTAAAAAAAACTTTTCTTTCCTGGTTTTGCTAAATATATTTTAAAATAACAAACTCTTCACGAAAAAAAATAAACTAAGAATGACAAATGCTTTAGATATCGTTATCGGAACATATTGTCAACTAATCTCATAATAAACTCAATATAAATAATCTAAAAATAATGTACCTAAAATATCTTTTAAAAATGTATACATTATACAGAACCCCATACCGGTAAATATAAGCAAGTTTTTGGCCTTCTTATTCATGCATTGATTCGAATGCAACAAATAACTTCAAGTGAAGAGTTGCGGGAGGATATTGGGTATTGGCGGGCGCCATTTACTAGACGAGTCCTACGGGTTTTAACTATGATTGCATTAAAGACTGTCCTGCAACACAGAACATACGGATTACACCAGGTTAAAATGCGAACTTTTGGGAGAAGATTGAAGCTATAAAAAAGGGGCATCTCATCCAATCTTTTTCAAGTGATTTGATCATAGGTAAAATTCCCGAAGTCATCATTAATATGTTCTATATCATCGTCATCTTAAGGACGACATTATTCCAAGCTAAGGCTGGATTGAATATTTAAACTTAATAATTCAGCAAATAATTTTTCAGATTTGAAATTTTTCTGAAGATGCAAACTTTTTTTCCATATGTCTAACTTCTCATTCTAAAATTAATGAATTTTAAAATTTTGTAAAATCTCGCTTGTAGAATTCGTAGCTACAAAAGCTGGGAAATTTTACCTTCTAACGTCGCGTACTTGTCACAAACTCTATTTGGAAATAAAAACTTTTATTGACACATTTTAACACATTTCAAAGTATCTTGTGTCTTTTTTTTTTCGATTATTAAACCAAAAAGAAACAAAGTTAATAAAATATAACAAACAACATGTGAATCATTAAACAAACATTTACCAATATATATATATATATATATACAGCTTACCAGTGTAGTGTGTAAAGCGTTTTACTCAAAAATATTAAGCAATTTCTTCTAATTCTATGGAAATATTCCAGCTCTTAACTGCGATACAAAAATCATGGATATTTAAGAAGCCTATAACAATTTATTTTATTTAGGTACTTCAATTCCCTTATTATCGTAACTCTAAAAAATTAGGAAAATAATACGAATTATTTGTCTGACTTGAGAATTAATTCCCACACAAGAGCATCATTTTTTATTTTTTTTAATCTACATTTTATTTTAAATTTCGATAAATTTATAAACATAATTGTAGTGTTTCCCATTCTCACCAGGGAGCAAACTTGAGTTTTTCTCCAATAAAAATGTGTTTTTTTTTTCGACAAATTGCTTCTCGGCACCGACGTGAAAAAATAAATCTTAGTTTGTAAGAAAGAAAAACAAATAAATTTTCTATAAAATCCTTTAGCCTGAGACTAAATAAAAAAGGCCCAAATAATAAAAATAATGAGAAAAAGAAACGACCATAGAGCAATATTTTAACCAACGAATTGAACTTGAACCTTTGAAACATGTAATTGCTTACGCGTTAGCATTAAAATTATTAATTGTGCTTTGGATGGCCCAGATTTTTGTTTACAAATCTCCTATCTTTTCTGACGCTTGTAATGATGAATGTGGGACAATAACTTTGAACTCTGCTTTTGGAGAGAATGTAGCAGCAAAATTTGTCAAAACTGTTTTAACTCATAATAATTCTTCGCTGAATCATCCCATGGATCGGGTTAGGGCGATCATGAATAAATTAAATGCTGAGGCATAAATATCTTTTTATTTATAAGAGTTTTGCCCTTAATAAATAATGAAGCTAATAGGAAAAGGATTCCAAAATTTTTTCATTTGTCGTAATGGCATATGGTTTTATGCAGTTCTCAAATAATGAAAAAATGGCGGGAAACAAATACATTTTATGTTACAGCTTAAACTTTTATTCGGAACACAACAAATTCAAAGATGAATAAATAATTGTGATTCCGTTGAAATAATTCGAATTATATGAATTGAAAAAAAAAAGTTAATTAACAAAAACACGTTATTGGATAGGGTGATGTATTTCTGGAATAAATTTTTTTTTAACAAATCCAATGTGTCATTAGTTTCACAGCGTTGCAAAAAGTTAGGAAACTTGAAATTATAAGTAGGTTTTTATGGATTATATGGACATTATATAAGGAACAACAGGGAGGATATAATACATATATCCTCTTTTGGCCTAATATGACAATGCAAATTGCTTAATTTATCCATAAATGCAAAGGGTGTCAGTTTAAAAAGATTGAAAAAATTGGAAATGGAGCTTTTATAATACCTTCGGTCTTCAGCTCGAGTTGGAGGTAATAAATAATGATGTAATTGGAGCTATTGAATCACCATTCAGCAGCGTACAAAAACATTTTTTGTGTGAAGGGCAGGCACGTAAGTTTATTTGAAACAGTACAGCTGAAATCACTTATAACTAAAAATGCTTGAGAAGCTATATTTCAAATATTTTCGAAAACTGGAATTCCGAATATAATAACAGATGACCTAACTTAGAACTGTAGGACTGCTACGGCATGGTCACGAACTCATGTTCGACGTTGTAGAGCTGAAGCATTGAAAAATAGCATCACAAAATAGCCACGGTGTAGGAACCACGTTAAACTTATCTCGACTCGTAGTTCTTTGTTAACCTGGTGTGGAGATATTTAGAGAGCGGGATACTACTTAGGTGTCGTCTTCCTCACTTGATAGCATTCAAATTTATAAGACACGCTGTCATTAGCCCTTGTGTTATTTCACATTGACATAAATTAAAATCAAACCGCATGCCGAGGAATTCTCCTGATTAGGGAATATTTGGAAATAACTAGGAATTTCATGAAATAATTAGGAAAGTCAGTTAAAGTATATGAAATTATTGAACTCCATGATTTAACGAGGTGATCTATAGACCAACTAATACTTGATCGTTAAAGTATGAAATGCGGCACTCGAAGGTTCTTTGAACCGATTTAGGAACAAGAAATGGCCGAATAAAACAAGTGTACTCTAGATATCAGCTCTGTATATATGAGCGAAAATTAAGATTCTCTGAAAAAGTTCCTAATATTATTCCCTAATAATATTAGTCCCTAATAATAAAATCCCTAATAATATTCCTAATCCTTCCTATACACAATGCTTCGATCTTTTGCAACAGCTCAAAGTTGTGGCACTGGACAAGGATTTAAAATGTGCTCGGGTAAAAAAATGTGTAATTGTAAGAAGTGGACTTCCTTCAAACTAATACGCAATTCAATTCAAAATGTCATCACAGTAATTCTTGCACTAATAAATAACGAAAAGTAACATAAAGAATTTCATAAAGTTTCCATCAATGTTATCTTATATTTTTTTTGAAAAAGTTTAGAAAATGTTTTTATGAAACAACAATTTTTTCCCCCAGAATGCATTTTTTTCTTATCATCCTTAAATATAAACTGTTTCTTCAACATATTCTTTATTTTACACTTTCTGATTAACTAGTGATAGCAATATGAGCCATAATAAATTTTATCATTAGCTATTTCTTATTATTTATCAATTAATCATCCGCAATAGGGATAAAAGTATGTTTGAGAGATGTTCGCTATTTATGATCAAATAATTTTTAAAATAACTTTGAAGTTGTTTATTATTTATTTTAACGGGTTACCTCATTAGGTATTTCATGGAATAACTAGATAAAGCATGACATTTTTCATCTATTATGTACTTTCACTGAGTTATCTAGTTAATTCATGAAATACCTATAGTTATTGTATGAAATAACTGAATTATACACTTTAACGTTAACATATACATTTATATTTTAATTTCTTTTACTTAATGTGTGAGATAGTTCAAAGTATATATTCTTGTATGTTACTTATGTATATCATTGTTTGCTAGTCTATGGTTTTGGTCTGATTAAATAACATGTATAACGCATGGAACGTGTGTGTGGAAGGGGTAGTACTATCATGCTCATTATGGTTTCATTATGCTTTTTTTCAAATACGAATGTTTCATTTGGTAGATTGCTGCTAGGTCCCGACGAGTTATGTCAACTACCAAAATAAATAAGCTACACGCCTGGGTCTTGTATTAAGCCTTTTACATCATAAATTACGTTAAACGTAAATTAACATGCTCCTGGTCTTAAGTATTAATCTGCCTCTGGAAAAATTTTCAACTAATTCTACAATAATGAAAATCAAATATGCTGATTCTATTTTTAAATTATTTCTATAATTGAAAAAAAAAACTGCTTTAAATCTTAGTGGCTTTATTGGAAAATTGGAATCCCCCGACCTTCACGCAATTTTATAATACAAAGTACCCTTTGTTTTAAAAAAAAATCTATCAGTTTAATGAACCAAACATTCAAACAAAATAAAATGCATTATATTATATTTAGATCTGCACTATTTGAAAAAAAATGTATGCTTCTAGAATCTATTGTACATTTAAAACCACAGAAGTTCTTATAGTTTTCCAAAAAAGATCTTAAATTTAATTAAACACTGAATAAGCATTTCATTAGCCACATAATTGATAATATTACGATCAGTCTATATTCCTATCAGTAAGACAGCATTAATTAATATATTTGCGTGGAACCCTAATTATATCTATGAGCAGACATTACAAAGTATAAAATAAATTCCTTTTATTAAATCTTTGAATAATTACTTTCAAAGGAAACTATGTATATTGAATGGTTTATCAAGCCTAACTCTTATGAAATAAGTAGTATAAGAAGATTTCACTTAATTTGCGATCCCTAAGTTGAAATCTAATAATTGTCAGTCTTGTGAATCCACTCGGCTGTAAACTGGGAGTTCTTGACTATAATCATATATTCTCTACACATCATTCTCCTTTTTCATCTGATTATTCCTTTGTTGAACTTGTATCTCCCACATTTCATTCATATTCACAACACTTCTAATTAAGTATTTGTATAAAGTAGCACTATACTCATTTTCGTTCTATACATTTACTTCGCAGGTTGAAATATCCATACAAAACTAAAATTAATAAAGAAATATCTTAATAAAGAACATGCACTTTAGAATCAACAGTTAATTAATTATAGCTAATTTATAAAATAATAAAAAAATTATGAGATTTATTTTTAAAATGCTTTATATAATTGATAATCTTAAAAATTATTAATGCGTACAATATATAAGAAAAGAAGAATTTAATTATAACTATATATACCCAACTCATTTTTTTACATGTTAGATACGTTTCTTATAGAAAACCATGCCAAAAAAAAATGTGTAAAAAATATATGCGAAGTATAGTAAATTTGGGGATATGTTCCACAACTTTAAAAAAATGTGTGTGAGATGAAAAATTTCTAAATATTTCTGCAGAAAAGCGAGCAAAAAAGGAATAATAGAATTCTTACGACCTATTTATAAAACAAAAACAATCGATTGTCATTAAAAAAAATCAAAATTAGTGTACAATGCCAATTCAGTCTATAATTACGTAAAACATGTAAAAATTCAAATTGAAATTAGGAATAAAACTATTATTCGCTGCCACTTGATAACAAGCGTGAACGTTCATTACGAACTGGATTCAAAATTTTACCATCAGTAGATGTGCCAGGTGTGTCCAGAGCAACTGTTGATTTTGATTCAAAGCAAGAATATTGTTTATCATTATCAGCCTCGTGTTTTTTGTTTATTTGTTAGTTTTGTTGTTGTT
>BMAV01019104.1:85547-104509 GCA_019973955.1 Trichonephila inaurata madagascariensis
ATATATATATATATATATATATATATATATATATATATATGTTTTTGATTCAATTTTTAGCGATTTTTCAACAGCCTTTGTCATTTGGCACATTTAAGAATCCCACAAAAAGATGTCATTGCCGAACTAAGTAATACATCTGGGCAAAATTTTTCAATAAATTTGACATTTTAATCCATTACAAATTTATTTATTTTTTAATGTGTGTATGAAGCGGCAGTAGGTAACTACATATGTATCCGCGACTAAAGAGAAGATCTTACTTTCTCTATCTATGTATAAGTAAGGATAATTAACTTAGATCTAAAATTAATTCTCCTATATACCAATTAACTTTTTTTCTCAGTTACATCTTCAATTCTTAAAATAAAAACTCTTTTTTTTTCTCCGAGCAGATGTCCCTAGCAGAACACTTCTAATACCAGATAATTATTTTTATGGCCCTATCATGTGTCATTCTTAACTTTCAAGTACAATACATAATTTAAAAGGGTATTTAACAATTCTGGGAACAATTGGTAAAGCCACTGAGACTTCACTTGGCGTCCTTTTTCACTCAGCGACAGACGTATAGACTGCTCACTGAATGACTTGAAACATCACAGTTTTAAAAACTCGTAGGATGTACTTAAAAACGCATGTCAAACTTTAACTTAAATCTATTCTTAAAATCTAAAGCAATGTAAAAAACGGATGCTAAATCAGCCAACTATCATGAAAACTGATGTAGAGAAATTATAGCTGAACTCAGAGTTACCGGAAAGAAGTAGCGCTCCTGACTTTGGATACAGAAAACGCCGCACCCACCGCCAGAGGAAGAAATATAGCTCTCCAATAAAAATTATCTTCTTCACTTAAAGAAACTTTGAAATTAACGAAATCCGATGCGGCTCCCAAAATAGGGAAGCCATAATCTTGCCTGCTGATATTTCAGTTTTGGGTCGCTTTGACCAGCTTTATACAAGCTGCTTTCCACTCAGCTGATGATCTTTTTTTTCCCAATCATGTAGTAATGGATCCTTGTTTCATCCTTTGTCACATATCTACGAAAAAGAAAAAAAAAAAACCTTAATTTGGTTAAACCGCTCCAAAAAAGTGCAATGAATCATCGATGCTTTGTTGTTTTTGATCGACATTGAGCAAACGCGGCACCCACTTTGAACACAGCTTTCATATTGACAAATGATCATGCAAAATAGTGAACACACTGCCTTTTGATATCTTCAATTAGTCTTCTATCTCACACTTCTTCAATATCCGATCAGCTAAGACGATTTTCTTGATGTTTTTCGGAACAACTGCAGAATTTGGGTGATCTGAGGGTTCAGCGTTTTTTGTGCTTATGTGACCACGTTTTAAGTCAGTATATAACCTCTTAACCATTGTTGGCGATGGAGCAGATTCCGGATAACACCTATCTTGTCATTGCATTGCTTAACTTTCAAACTAAACAAGATATTATCATGAAATTTTGACACATGTCTATTAAAAGTTAGTGCTACTAGGGTTTGCTTAAGTAAATTAGAAGGCATCACCATTTATGTGTCAGGCCCAGGACTCATTGAGTGATGTGTTAGAAAAAAGGCACTCACTCACGTACTCATTTACCCACCCACTCACTGAATCACTCACCCACTAACTCACTCAATCATTCACTCACCCACTAACTCACTCACTCATCACGAGATCTCTGAAACAATGAGGTTAATTCATGTGACGTCATAGTCACATGATAGTGAAAGCCACGTGATTCAAGCTAATCAATTCAAAAAATCATGTGACGTCATAGTCACGCGCCCAGATGTTGCCAAGTTTTGCTCTTTGCAGAAACTTTATCTTAAAAAGTACATATGTATACAATATGCATTTTATTTAAAAGTATAAGAATAAAATACGATTTTTTTTTAATTTAAAAAAAACCGTTTTGAAGAAATTTTTTTCTCTAACATTTAAACATCTTTACCCAAATATGAAATTTTATCTGAGTTTTACAAATAGAACAAGTACAATTAGTTTAATGTTTGTTTTGACTGCAATGGAAAACACATGTTTGTTTTTATCATGTGTCTTAATGAATCATGCCCATTGAACATACAGGTTTGAAATTTGACGAGCATGTTTTTTTTTTTCGGTAGAGATAAATCATGAACGAGTTTTGCGAAAATCAACTCCTGAAGTAAATAACTGGGGGAGAGGGAAATTAAAGGTGAGGGAGATATTGGGGTGGTATACATAAAATCGTCCTCTTTTGTGACTATAAGACTTGAACTTTTGTCTAACACATTTCTTTTGTTGAACAGAGATTCACTGATAACGTGTTCTGTGGAAATTGACTCTCGAAATTGGTTGGAGAGGGTACCAGGCGTGTGACAGATATAAGAAAATCCGTTTTGGACAATAAGTCCTAAAGACGGAGTTTTACAAGCATGTTAGTTTTACTGAGTAAAGATCCACTAAAATGTGATTTGAGGAAATCGACTCCAAGGGAAAAGGAGCTACAAGGATAAGACTGATAGATATATATCTACTTCAGAAATTAATTTCCTGTTTTTTTTTAAATCAAGTGGTGATGATTCTAAGAATATGTTTCCATAAAATCAAAGATATGGCTTAAATAACAATGGTCTAAAATAATGTATATTGTTACATTGTCATGAAATACCCTTCGAAGCGAACTGGCAACGCGCGCGGTGAGTATTAAACGTATCAAAAATAAAACTATAATCAGCATTTATTTAAAATTTAAATAGCTTTTCATTTCTATTATATAAAAAAGGTGAAAAAAACCCGCTTTTCTCTATTTTAAATATCTCATTTATTTTTGATCCACATTTATATTAATAATAATATATTCATATATTTCTTGAAACTTTCTCCTACGTTTTTTTTAAAAATTATTTTTTTAAAGCATATTGAGTTATGTATCATTTAACATTTGTGTAATTCTATCTCAATATCATGCTTAAGAAATACTTAGGAGCATTTCTAGTTCATAAACGCAAGAAAATATTCCCCTCATGGTTTAAATTTTATTAATTGACAATCAGGTAATTAACACTGAAGCTACTTTCACTAGATACATTTTTTTAAAAAATGAACAGAGTTATTGATTTTTGAAGGTGAACATTCATCTATTATATAGAGTATTTTTTTTAAAAAAAATAGTGATACAAGGAAATAAATTATACGACCTAGATTACTTGTCACTGGTTAAAACTACATATATTACTCCTTAAATAGTATGTCCATTTAATTTAATTATGTTACTTTTAACACACATCCCTTTTAAGGTTTAACAATTAGTACACAATCGGGTATAAACTTTATGGAAAAAACATAGAAGTGCTGAATGTAGAGGCACCTTCTGAGCTCCTAATACGTACACTGAATGAATGAATGATAGAACACATCTAGACAAGCAAAAATCATTATGGAGAAACTGTTCAGAGCGTAAGTGGTGTGATAACTGCTACGATATTTTTAATGAAAAACAAGACCATCATAAATGGAATGAAATACATAGATGAAAAGAAATGAAACAAGAAATGTACAGGGCGTCCGAAAGAGATTGCACCATTTTTAAAATTTTTCTCTAGTTTTTCTGAGGTACAATTGGAATGTTTTATTATACAAGAAATTAGGCAATATATCAATTTTTTTGTACCAAAGATGAACCTTACAATTATCCAATGTGGGCCCCCTTCCTGACACAGTAGATATGTAGACGATACTCCACTACCGTCCATACTCGTAACAACATGTCTCTTGTAACGGCAGAAAAAGAATGCACCATTTTTCTTTATTTTTTTTTCAAGGCACCCAGTATGCAGAGAGTGGTGAAAATTAGCCTTAAAGCTACTAGATTCTCCAAGTTTTGAAATATCCACCTTTCCTGTGTGCACAAAATTATCAACAGGGCACCCACCAAACAAAAGACAGTTTGGATTATTGAATATACAAAAATAATGTCTGTTATTACACAGTTCAACGACATTTTCTGTGAGAATTCGGGGTACCTCCACTTTACAAGAACTAAATTAAACGTTCGAATACACAACTAATGGAGACAGGTTGTCTTTGCAAGGGCAAAGGCCCCGGGTGACTGCGTTCGGACGAAACACTTGATAGAGATCTACAGTCCTTCCTTTTGTATTATCTGATAGCTTTCAGGCCAAATTTCACCACTCTCTACACACTGGGTACCTAGAAAAAAATAAAGAAAAATGGTGCACTATTTTTCTGTCGTTACGAGAGATATGTTGGTGCGAGTATGGACGGAAATGGAATATCGCTCAGATATCTGCCGTGTCACGATGGGGGCCTATATTGAATATTTGTAAGATACAACTCTGGTACAAAAAAAACTTTGATATGTTACCTAACTTCTGATATAATAAAGCGCTCTAATAGTACCTCCGAGAAACTAGAGAATTTTTTTTTTAAAAAGGTATAATCTTTTTCGGACATCCTGTATATTTAAGAATATTAAAGTAAATCACTCATTAGATTAACAGTACAAAATAGCAGTCTTCATTATTCATGCACACTTTACAACACTGAATATGTAGTCGCCATACGTTGATACACCATATTTTGTGTAAACATAGAAGCTGTAGACATACGAGCAAACAGGTCTTTTATTTTATTATTATTTTATTTGCCTTAAAGTTGTTCTTTCTGATTTGATTAATGAAACTGTTTGTTTGTTTTTTAAAGTTGTAATATGCATCCCTTTTTTAAAGGTAAAGCTGGATATCCATTCTAGATTTTTTTTTGTAAGTTAACTATATACAGTTGTAGTTCCTATTATTCACCAGAAGGCTGTTGTTTTACCCGAAAATGAATTATCTGATGATTTTTCTGAAGCTTCTTTTCACCTATAAAGAATTTCATTTTCAAAATTTTATTATAACAATATATATGATACATTTATCTTATAAGTCGCATAACATCAAAGTAGAATTCGTGCAAAATGTAAACAATTTTTATCATTCTGGATGCAATATAGATAATATAGATAATAATTCCATTTATAGATAATCAGAAATTCAATAAAAAATTAAAATATAATCAAACTATAAGAACTGTATAACTGATGTGAAGCTGTCATGTATATCTGATGAATTATTTTTTCATAACATGATTTACTTCATGGCATTTTATTAAAATCAACTGGATTTCTGCTTAAAATTCTGAGCCTAAATCTGAGGCTTTGCAAAAAAGGGTTGCTAAGTTCACCAAAATAGTAACTTTAACCTGTTCAGGACCATGATCACATATATGTGATCTCGCGCTGCTTTCTTCTCCACGGCCCATGTTTTTATATTAGTAATTGAGCTTTCCCTCCTCGTAGGCCCATGATCACACCGGTGTGATCAAGGTTAGGAACGTTTTATATTAATTCTTACAAGCACTATAAAGTGGTTAAAAACCGTTTTTTTTTTTAAAATAATTTTTTATAAAACTTTGAACTTCAATATTTGCTTTCAGCTCCATGTTTTTTTTTTTTTTTAAATTAGATCTGAGATATTTATGAATATAAACAACTGCACATGTTTCTTTTTCGAGAGAATCGTACATTTAGAGGTTCGTGATCTATTGCTATATGGATTTCTATTTATATTTTAACTAAGTAGGGGTTTAGTTTTCTAATATTTTCTATATTCGTATAAAATGTACTGGAATTTTGTTAATTTTTTCGAAAGTGGAAGTGGCTTTTTTTTTTTATTAAAATGAAAGCATCTTCTTCAAAATTCGCAATTGTTTTTTTAAGTATAGAGAAAATTTTATACTCCATGTTCAAATATTATCAATGATAGTAAATTGTAAGTTTTAGCTTATTTGGTTTCATTTAAAACTTTATATTAATTATTAAAGGAAATTATATATATATAGAGAGAGAGAGTTAGAAGGGAAATTCGACCGGTCCCATGCGTGCGTTTTCTCACCGAACTTACGGGCCTGGGTAAGCGCTTCTTTCTCCTTCCGCTGGTCCTGAAGGGGTTAAAAAGGAAATATAATGATAGTGGTATGTAAAAAGTAATAAAAGCAAGGGAAAAAATGCTCAATCCAATTCTTGTTTGTAATATGTATATGTATTGTTTAACATTATATAACACTCAAAATTTATTTTTAGAAATTTTATCTTAAAATATGATTCTTCAAATATACATGTGTACACGCCACTAAACCTGCTCATTATCAAACCTTTCGAATTATTTATATTGTACATATTTAATCCCTTTCTTTAGAATGAAATATACTTTACTTCCTTATTTCTTTTATTTCCTAAGTTCAAATAAATTTATTAAAAGAAAAAAGCATTAAAGATGCAAGCCAAATAAGAATACTCTATTGGTATAACTAATAACTAATAGTAGAAATCAAACTAACTAGTAATTATCATCAATATAAATGCTTTGCAACAAAAAGAAACTAGTTTGTGATTTTGGAATCTCAGATGAACTGGTGTTTGTTGAAATAACTCTAGCTGTCTCTATGTATATATATAACTCTCTCTCTCTCTCTCTCTCTCTCTCTATATATATATATATATTACCTGAATATTCGAAATTATTTCAAAGAATTGTTTGAAAAATATTGAAAGTAGTTGGAATGTGATATATATGCTTCAATTGTAGTTTTTATATATTAAAAATACACATTATTTAATAATAATATTATATAACAAATTGTATATATATATATATTCGAAAAGTATAAGGTCTGAGATAAAATGCAAAATAAAACTTACAATAATAAATTCATTGATAAAATTAAAAAAATAAAAGATTGAACTGTCAATGGATTACATGATTACATGGTAGTATGGTAGTACAGGTACATGGTAGTATACTACCATGAATTAGAATAACATAAATATATTTACAGTTATAATTTTAATTAGAGGGTATTAATCCCTGTCCTAAGGCAATTGAACAAACACAGTTTACATGCTTTCTAAGACAATAACAACACTCAAAAACGTTGTGCCAAAAAAAAAATGTAACTGTGTTTCTTAGGTAAATGATTGTGTTTCCCTTGTCAATTAACAGTTAAAATAAACATCAAAGCACTGCACCTTCATAAAATTTAAAAAGAAGAAATTCAATTATTTGCATAGAATTTCCATTTTAATTTGATTCTCTGTACGCATTTTGAGTGTATCATTATTCGTGTAGGCGTTCTCTCACTCTTGTTTAGAAAGTATTTGAGAACATAATTGCAATTATATGCCAAATAAAAAAAAAAAAAAAAAAAACTACACCACGAAACGCTCACAAAATTGAAATCAGGTCCACATAAACAAAATAGTTAAACCCTAAAACGCTCAAAGTTAAATTCGGTTTGAGTTGTCATTTAAGGATTATTAAATTGCTGATAATAACAATAAGTGTTGAATCATGGCCTAGTTTGTCAATAAACCCAAGATCAACTCAGAAGAAACTTCGAAGCGTGAGTACAGAAAGAAGGGATCGGGGAAGATTTCACAACGTATGAACTGATGTTATCAATGATAGGACAAGATTGGACATAGCGAACTATAATGCGCATTTCCTTAACTGACCTCTGGGACTAACTTAAAACTATGATACGGGATATATAATAAAGGAAGTAAGATACAGGTCACATAAATGATAAATCAACGAGTATAGATGGGAGAAAAAATTCTGCTTTATCGAATTATTACTAAAGTTAGAGTAATTTCACCAAGAGATGTTGTTATTAAAAATAAATGAATCTCAAAGGCAACAATTTATAGCTGTACAAGTTATAAATTAGAAATGTACTCGAGATGAAAACATCATGTTATTAAATGAATTATACTGCTTTTTCAAATAAAAATATCAAAAAACGCATCATGAACATAACTTTCCCCATACAGACATACATAACTTAAACATGGTTCCAGTAAAGGAAGTGTATTAATTTAAATTCTGACATTAGGCCAATGATTTGCGTAATTACTTACAGCGTTCTTTATTACTCTTGTCGTTGAGTATGATATTTATGTTCTCAAAATGCGCGGAACGAGAATGTACAAGGTAATGGAAGGAAGAGGAAAATCGATTCGCTGTAAAAATTAATGTTATCGCTTTGTCTCTGGGGTGGCTGTAAAAAGACATGTTAAGATAAAATTTACAATTACTTCATTCCTTCGCTGTCATGCTTGCGAACGGCTCATTGCCGACAGAGGTGCTTCTGGAGAAAGGCATTTCATTTTCTATTGACGATGTTCTTACTGATTTCAAATGGGATGAAAAGCAATTACTGTGAATCATAACAGAATAAAATGCATTAGATTTGTATAAGGGTTGCAGCTTTTCTCGACTCTTAGCACTCAATCTTCAATACGTGAGAAGGATTTTAAATCGTTTTACTGATATGAATGGCTTTATTTATAAGCAACAAATTTTACGAAATAGCTCAGTTATGGATGTCATCACATTTTTATTTTAAATCTGTAAAATGCACATTGATCATATTCTTGTACATCGATTATATTATTTAAATTAATAAGAAAATTAACCAAAACTCTGAACTCGATTAATAAGATGTCAAATTAAGAGAGTACACTCATTGAATTCTTCCTTAGGTTTTATCTACCTTTTGACTTATATTTACCACAGGGTTTTCAAAAACTATTATGATTATTATAGTTAAGATGATTTGAATGTAACTGAACTTAATTATGGCTAGAGAAATAACAGAAAAATATTTGAAATTAAAACTTCCTTTATTTACTATTTGAACAGTTATATATTACAGGAGTTTTGCGAATGTGATTCATACACTTCTAGCATAATGTTTTAATTTTATTTTCATTGCGAGGTGGAGAGAAAACTTTCACCATACACGTTTGACAGACTGAAGTATCCTCAACAGATTCCGCGCGATGCTACGCTTTCCCTTCTTCTTAGTATCCGTTTCCCTATTTTTTTTAAGTCCTCACTTCTTGGCAGGTTTAACTTTGTTTCATATTATGGAAAAATCAATGGTTTCCCCAGTTCTTTCAAAAATAACCTTCGTTTTGTCAATTTGTTTTCGTTCCAATCACTATATACTGAAGTCCATATAAGAAATGCATCGTACGCCGAAGTATCAAGCAAATTATAGAATACTGTTATGGGCCAGTGATTTTTTTTTTAAAGTTGAAGAAGTTGATCAAGAGTATCCACAATCCCTTTAGCTGAATTAAAATATAAGTTCATTGGTGGTTTTTAACAGGTTTGTTGCAAACTTCTTTGCTACGATGGAAAGTGTTCATAAGAATAAAATTCTTGTTCGTTTTGGGGATGTAGTTTACAACGGCTGTGTCTTCTGTAAAATAAACATTGAGCTGTGATCTTCGTTATTTGGCATTTCTTCAAGAGATTCTGGTTTATTTTTTCTAATAGTGCCAAACATATTCATTATCCATTTTAGAAGAAGTTGTCCTATGTTTTAAGATGTCAAAAAATTATCGCATGCAATATTGTCACCCGAAGACTCATAAGGGAGTTCACATACTACTCCCCCATTCGTTGATTTTTCTCTGGCTTTGATTCTTAATCTTTTCGAATAAAAATTTGTGTTTTCTGTCCATACGAAGTTTTATTGTCACATAAAGTCCATATTTTGATCCCATATTTATATAGCTTACTTGTTATATACTTTTTGAAAGGGCATAGGCCACAAAACCCTACTAATTGTTCATGTCCAGTAATATTTTCATTCAGATTATATGATGTTGGTAGAATTTTTATCCACTTTTCCCAGATATATCTCGCACTGCAGCTAATTTATCCTATTTTCTTCTTTTTTGACGAGTGGATTTATTATCAGAATGAATAACCCTCAATATGGTACAAAATGTTTCGAGGGACATTGTCCCACAGTTTGCCAGTGTTCTTATCCCATAAGTGCTTTTTGTTGATTCTCCATATGATTTATACCAGCTAACAATAATAATCCAATATATGCATGGAGAATTTTACTTTCGATATTTTTCCACTTTTTTCCATAAACGTTTTCTCCTTCAATATTAGTCACTTTTATTATTTTGTTTCCAACTGTAGAATTGAATACCAACTCAAACGCGCGCACTTTTTGCATCTGTTACTTTGCATATCTTGTGACCTCTGGAGTAGTTTTTTTTTTAATATTAGCAGCTGTTGATTGAAAAACAAATGTTGCAGTGGATTTAACTCCCCCTTCATTCACGAACCTTGGACTCAACACTCTCTTTATAATTAATTTATTGTTATTGGTATCAAAAATCGTTATCAGAACTTTCCCTCTCAATTTTATCACTTGTATGTTTTTCATACTCAGATACTTCTTTGCTGTCAGAAGTATCTATTATTTAACTGTATCAGAGTAACTCATCTATATCAGCTTTGCCATTTTATCTCTCCCATTTACAGGCGCAGCACCACATCAAAAAGTGAAATAATGCAGGGAAAAAAAAAAGGTTGCAATAAAATAGTTTGGCCCCCTGCCAACATTTACCTTGCGCGTACTCTCTCATCATATGACCAAACACATACATCAATGAATCAAGTTTTGAAAAAAGGATAAATTAGAGAAACTATTGTTAGTACTTTCTTTTAATTTATTTCAAACAAAAGTGAACATGTATGAGTAGAAATAAATTATTTTTAGCATTGGGTCATATTGACCCAAACGATACATTAGGTATAAATTGAAAAATATTTTTTCGAAATTTAAATAAGCATAACTACCTCTAGGAATACATGTTTATATTGTTTATCTATGATGGTAAGAAGTTTCATGAAGCTATCCATATTTTATATTTTTTTATAAACTTATAAATATTATGTCGGGTTATATAGACATTAATAGAACAGCAGGGTTAAACGCATGCACAAACTTCCAACATGTTAAGTGCTTATCGGCATATTGTAAAAAACAGTTGCTTCATCAAATTTCGATAAAAATTAAATCGTGATGACTTTGACAAGGACATCGATTTTCTAAGCAGTGTGTTTAGCTGACTGCTTACTTGCAGCCATTGTGATGAATTTTCAAAAGGGGTGAATGGAATTAAAATAACATGTCCTCTGTAAATAAGTTTGTTAGTTGGCTATGACTCATTGATTCCACTTTAAATCTTAGACAATTACACCTTTACACCACAATGAGGGTCAAAATCACCTATAACACCTGTAACTATAACCGTGAGGACTCAAGAAGTTGTATCTTATTGCACAGTGCAGCATACTTTGCTTTACATAAATCAATGTATTCATCTTTCAAAAGGCATCTTTGTGTTGGTAGAAAATCCTTACTAAGAGTCCCCATATCGGTTCGATATATCACGTATTATGGTTAATCTTATTGAGGAACGAGTGGATGTACGGAAATTTGCATTTGGACTTTAGGCAGATTACTAGTTGATGGATATGTTGTTATGGAGTGAGTGATATTCTCATGAGTGCACATTAAGACCCATCATTCCCATAGAACAAGTTTTGCCGTCTGTGTTACATATGAGCAACATTGCAGACCAGGTGTAACCTTTCATCTCAACAGTATTTCTGGCTTATGATATTGTTCACCAGCAGTGTACTGCACCATATTATATAAGACGAATCATCAGGAGGGTGGGGGATGGATTCGAAGAACATTATTGTGAATTTCAAGTATTCTCTTGGCCGAATTCATATCACATGAATCTAATCGAGAATTCACGGTACAACCTGAAAAAAACTAATACTTATTACCACGCTGTCACTTTACAATGTGTGGTTATTGCAGTACCAATTGATTAATGGACAGTAACATATATCTCAAACTTTATATGAGAATCTTGTCCCTAGGCAACTCAATGTTTCGTTCAGTGTTAGTGGTTTGGAAATGAAAGTAGTCCTGCTTCAAATTAAACAAGTGGTCATTACATTAAGTCTCTTCTGCATGAATATGTATACATATCCATAAATTTTTGCATACACAGATGTAAACATTCATACACGCACGCACACACACACATGCGTCACGTAAAATCTCATGACTACTTCTATTTTAAGTCTTACTTATACATCTTTTCAGTTGCTTAGAATTTTTTAAATGATAGAGGTTTCTTAATGTAAGTATATTTAGAAATTGGGTGATAAGTAGAGGCATGTTAGAAAAGAACAATATACCCGTATAATGATTTATATCATAGAATTTAAACTGATAATATATTTTCTTGCAACTTCAAGCGGAAATAATTACATATGTCACGACTCATCCTACTTAAATTTGATCTTACTCCAAAAGCAAATAAATAACCAAATAATCAAATAAATAAGTATGAAAAACGGCTGCGTAGAATCTTAGGTCAATTGTGATGGTAATTGAGAATGTGGAAAAAATACCAGATAAGCCATGGCGACATTAAAATTCAAGAATAAATCCTTTCCAATACAAATTTCGCAAACGAAGAAAGGTTAAAGAAATCTTAACTTACCGAAGAAGAAATTTAAACTGTAAATAAGAAAAGAAATAGTTTTGGAAAAGAGCCATACAATTCTCAAATAAAAGAAGGGTACACACTATTCCTTTTAAGATCTGGAAATGAAGCCGGAGGATTTGTCAGTATTCCTTTTCTTTTTCGCTCATTTTTTTTCTTTTTGATTTCAAGAGTATGATATACTGCTTCCGGCTTCATTTTGCAATATTTTTTGTGCTATAGATAATCTGTCACTCAGACATTTGGATCTAAATGTTTCCTGTAAGATCTTTATTAATGACTTTTATTCTATGAATATAAACAAATTTCTGGACTGCGATCAATAATATTAAAGGTTCAGTTTTTACCTCGTGCAATGATACCCGATTTGGAATATAAATAACATTTTGAAAACGTAATTTCTTTCAAAATCTTTTTGTTATTTACTGATGCATGTATTTAATTTTTTGTTTAAATGTCCTGAATTTAGCTAATTGATAATTTCTTTAATTTTTCGATCTTGTGAATTGCTCTTGAAAGACGTACCCCTTGAAATGTTTGCAGTAACTGTCTTGTATCCGGAAAAATGTCCTTCCGAGTCCCAAATTTTCCTTTAAAAACCGATATATTCGGTATCTTCAGGCAATGTAATTGTCAAAAACCGTGATTCTTCGGAATCTTCAGGCATTGTGATTGTCAAAAACCGTGATTCTTCGGAATCTTCAGACAATGTGATTGTCAAAAACCGTGAATCTTCGGATCGGTAGACATTTTTCTATGGTCTAAATCCAAAGTTTCACAACCCTTAGTGAGCGATGAGCTGATATCTCAGAGGCAGGATTAGAACTTTTTTTTGTTCGAACCATACGCAGCAATGTGCAATGCACTGTGTTGAGATCATCGTCTGTGTCACAACGGTTGTAAGTGTAGGGGATATCGGCCATTGTAATACTTCGGTCAAGGCAGACAGAACATAATGGCTCTCATCTGGAATATATGTACCTTTACCTTAAAACCACCAGACACCGACATGACGTTATATCGACCATTCTCTAACTGTACGTGAATAGCTCATCTAACGCACCATTTCTGAAGTCGTCAACTCCCCTGTTCAAATTCAAACTGACTTCTAAAGAAATTGGATTACCCGACGGTTTTCCAACTATGTCGCTTAAACCTCTACGTATGGGAGCTTTATATACTACGCGGCAATAAAGTCTCTTGCGAAGTGGACTTTTCTCCGTTCGAGCTAATTGCTCTAAGTGAGAGGTGGTTATAATGTAATGTATTTTCAGTATATACATATTTGTGTGCGTGTGTAGAGGAAAGGGTGTATATCTTAATATAAATTATCTTTGTAAAACGGGATATAATGGTGAAGATATTTTATTTGCGATTTGTCTGACTTTCTCTAAGTAATGAGCATTTCTAGAGTTTATTATTTATCAATTGATAATTTATTATGTTAGAATGATTATTTCCATTACTTCTATCAAATTCTGCATTTATGTTAAACATTTATATAATAATTAAATTTGAAAGCTAATTTAATAAAATATAATATAATTATGGCAGTTATTTTGGACATGTAGTTACACATTTATTTTAATAGACGTCAGCTTATTTTATAATATTATTACCTGGTTAAAATTTTCAAATAAAATTTTCTATGCATGTAACATTGGGAACTTTCTTAAGTAAAGTATGTTCAGTTTATTGACGAATTTCTTAACATGAGTTAGTTCGAAACACCTTTTTTTTTTGAAAAAAACAAATAAATAAACATCTACACATATTTTCCATGCATTTATTTATCTTTTGCATTAAAAAATGCTTAAATCTGCAGTCCTTGCATTTTTATTGTTTTGTTACGAATGAACGTTTTCAGAATATAAAGTACTTATGAATATGTACACAATTTTCAGTATATTTAAGTTCATGAGAATATAAAATTTGTTTTCAAGAATACATAAGAAAAAATCATAGAGTGTATGCAGTTATATAGACCAAAGAGAAAAAAAAGTAAATATATTCTACATATAACCTTCCCCTATATAGCGTGCTTTCAAACATAGAAGAAATCATTTTTTCTCCAATCTTTAAATATGTATCGTATATTTTTATTTTCTTGAATTACTAGAAACCGTTTTGTGAATACTTAAAGACAGAAACTCTTCGGAATAGTTTCCATAAGAATTAAATTTCCATTTTTAAACGTGAGAAAAATCCGATAAAATGTAATGAACACATTTAGAAATATTTAATAGATACACATTTTTTGTTTATTCATCTTTATGATATTATTGACTTTAACTGTTTTCAATTGATACGGCATCTTTCTTATGGTTATTGGAACTAATGCTTTTTCTTCATTTCAGACAAAATTTCGAAATGGTTTTACCTACCAGTGAATAAAGTAATTTCTTGCAAGAATTTATTTATATAAAAATCACTGGATTTATATTTATTTTGCTACGAATTTGCATTATTGATAGTAAGAAACATACTTACTCAACAAAAATAGAACTTAATCTTTAACTAGTTATTTTAATTTGCTTGTTTCAATATTCAATGGATTCATTTGGAATTATGAGTAAAATTTATTTCTTTACATTATTAGTTTTACTCTATACTTTTTTTATTAAATATAATTAAATTATTGTACTGCCATCCAAGGAAACCGTGTATAAAAAATTTTAGCTCAATTGAGTCATTTATAAAACGCGAGAAGAAAGATTAAAAGTTTTGACCCACGTCTGCAACATGGTCGTCAAATTGCCAAAAATTGCCAAACATTTGGCCAAATGAACTCTGCATTTGTAGTTATTTAAATGATTGGTTTCTCAATCAATTTAGTTTTATAAATTATAATAAATTAACATCTTGTTATTTAGAACAATCATGTATAACAATTTCAGTTCAATGGAAAGGTTTAAAATGTGAGAAAAATATTTTAAATTTTTAATCAGAACTTCAAACTGTGATTTTATTTCTTTCCTATTCAACTAAAAAAAAATATATCGGTTCATTTCCAGTTCTCTTTCCACCGAAGATAACAGTTTTCGGTTCAATTTCGAATGAATAGTTTTATTTTATATGCATTCATATTTGTACTAAAAATATAATTATACCATAAGCAAAAAAAAAAAAAATGTATTCAATCCAAAATACACTGCTGGCCACCGTAAATGCAACACAAAGAAAGACAAGAGATAGCACAACACAATTTGTTTTGTAGATGAACTGTTTTGACCAAGTATAAAATGAATAAATTTATAGACTTCTGTGAAGTGTAGTTCCTGCCAGAGTCAGTAGCCAGAGTAGCCTCCATTGTTGGAGATCACCGCTGCCACACCCCCCAACATTGATTCAAAGAGACTTTGGATGTGTTCTCGGGGTACAGCAGACCAAGCAGCTTCCACACGTTGCAAAAGTTGATCTGGTGTGGCAGCTAGGGGTGTAATCTGGGTCAATCGTTAAGCAACCATGGACCACACGATTTTTTTCGGCGAAAGATCCAGAGACCAAGCCAGCCAGGGAAGCAAGCAACGAAAAACCTTTGGACAATGCGTGCCACGTGTGTTCGTGCATTATTCTATTGAAATACGGCTGTGGCCAAGCCCTGATTGTAAGGAAGGACAACTGGCTCCAACACCTCGGAGATGTAGCGCTGTCTGCTTAAAGTACCAACAATGCGTACAAGAGAAGTGCGAGAGTTATATCCAATACTGCCCCATACCCTAATACACGGTGCAGAACCAGTGTGGCGGTGCATAACGCATCTGTTCAGCGTTCTCTCACCACGGTGTCTCCAGACTCGAATTCAACCATGATGGTGCTACAGACAGATGCGTGACTCGTCATTTAAGACAACTTCATTCCATTTTGCCACCCACATTCTCCCCATCCTTCTTTCATCGCACCATTGGCGACGGAGATGTCTGTGGTTCTGCGCCAAGGGCAGACCAAGCAATGGACGTCTTGCGTACAGACCAGTCTGCTGTAAATGGCGTCGAATGGTACGCGCAGACACTGAATGATGCGTTACAAACTCATTGTGCTGTGCTATGGTTCGTGATGTGACTGAGCGATCCGTCACTGCCATGCGCACAATTTGCCTGTCCTCACGTGAACTTGTGCACTGAAGTGGATGCGATCGACCACATTGGTCCGTCGTTCCCTCCTACATCCAACGGTCACATATCCGCATTACAATTGTTTGGTTTCGTCCAACACGCCTGCCGATTTCCCTGAAAGATAATCCACAATCTCGGTAGGCCACTATCCTTCCTCTGTCGAACTCGGATACTTGATCAAAAGTTGATCGCTGTTTTCTACGAGACATAACTGATCGTTTTTTTGAAAAAACCATAAGAAAAACACAATTGCCGAACGTGAAATCTCCAAGCTTTAAATAGCGCTTTGAGATGGTGCCACAGGCGCGCGTGATGCGTGTCTGCGCTGAAATTCTAATAATTTGCATATCTCAACTCCGCTAATTAATGTTGTAAATTTCATGTTATTTGCATGCTCCCTTCAAGATGTTGCATTTACGGTGGCCAGCGCGTGTAATTATATAAACTAAATCAAACTAAAATTATTATATCCAAAGTGGAGGATTATATATATATACTTTTTTTAAATCGGTATACAATGTAAATTTATATGATTAACCATCAAGTAGGATATGAGTGGTAAGACGAGAATAGAGAGTATTGGCATTGTTATCCATTATCAAAATAGCATTTGACAACTAGGTACGCGATTATGTCGATTGTGTGTACCTTGTCACTTGATGCTTGCCTCTCATATCGTGCACTTGGCATTGAAATAATTATGTAAAATATAATTTTATTTATTCATTTAATATATAGAAATTGCCTTGAATTATTAATATATCTTCCATCTTAGGTTCACTGAGATTACTTGTGTTACCTACATCTAGGTCATTTAACTAAATTGAATCTGGCCTCTATATGTAGTTTCATGCTAAACTGTAACAGAAAAGTACTAGTGAACATCACAACGAGAAATCGAGAAGCAATGCACATGTAATGAGAATAATTATATGGTTAGAACTTAAATTAGGAAATATTGATTAATTGGTCACGGTATCAAAATGACTGAAAATATATCGAACCGAAATAAACTGATATTTTATCTGTTCAGTTCTGGTATTTGTTCCTAACAAAATAACGGTTTTCCGGTTTTCGAATCAGATACGTTTTTGATGCCCTGGCTTTGACCCATGCGTAGTTTTAGTGTGAGGGGAAGAAAATTCGTTAATAATTATAAGATGTTATTCTACTAAACACATTTTGATTCTTTTCTGTTGTCCTCATCTCTGCTCAACGCTTCTCTAACAACATTTGATTTTTCAATATCTTAAGAACCTCATCATCTCTGCAATTTTACTTAAATAAAAATACATTCGTCACATTTCTCCCATAAGGCGAGATTATGATATCAAACATCGATACAAAGAAACAGTAGAGTGTAGTGTGACGTAGCGTACAGGTAGAGTAAATGAATCGTTATGGTCAAATGTTGTAATAAACGAAAAATTTATTTCTCTCTAATTTTATAAGTCTCTACGCCAAGTATCTCCTCAGTTTTCACTCCAAAAGTATCTCCTCAGTTTTCACTCCAAGAGTATCTCCTCAGTTTTTTTTCTTATCTTTGACAGCTAAGAAATTTAACGTTTCTTTTTTTAAATCGTTTTTCAAACTAACTCTTTTCTACCAAATCGCTACAACGCATCCTTCTCACTCGCTCGTCTCGTTTCGTTTCATGTCTGTTCAGTTTGCTTTCACACAGCGGACGCTAGAGGACACAGCATTCTCCACACTTGAGTTTTAGACGCTTCCAGCAAAGACGTTACAGTAGTAAAGGGAAATGTTAACCCGTTACAATTTTCATATTTGATCCAATGTCTAAATGAAAAAAAAAGTTCATGACATATGGTTTCTGTTATGTTATATGCATATGATTATTTTGTATTATCTCCATCTGTTATTAAACTGTGTCAATACCTTAAGAAATTAGAGAGAGATTACCCTTATATAAAACCTTGCAATGTAGGTACTTCCTGGTGTTGAGTTATGAAATGTTACTAAGGATTTATTCCAGCATCCTCTAGGAAGGCATTGTGATACACTCAAAAACAACCACGATCTGAAATATAAAATACTATTGTCGAAACTTAGCTTAAAAAAGTTGCAGAATAAACTTGAAACAACAAGAAAAGAAAAGAAATTCGACAAGAAAAATAATAGCAAACAAAATTCATTCTTGTTATTTTATTTTTAGCTTTTGGTCTTTTTCGACATCTGTATAAATTTATTTTAGTTTTACATCAAATTTCTCTCTGACGGAATTAAATGCATCTTAAAAAAGTTCATCTATTTTTTTACGATACTGAAAAAAACAGAAGTGTGTATAATTTGAACTTTTCACTATATAACAAATATATTAAGGATTAAATCAGACGAGGTCATAATTAAAAGGTTTTCCTATTAAACTGACC